>JAXQQM020080703.1:0-174765 GCA_034641835.2 Pinus albicaulis
TTTAAACCCAAACTTTGAAGAAAAGTTTTTGAATTCAAATCAAGTTGTAAAATGAAATGAAGTGCGAAATGTGCAGCTGGATTACACTGAAAATGTAATATGTCATGTGCATTGAAAGAGACTGTGTATTGTTTTGAGAGAGCCAGAAGGCTCGAGAAAAAAGGAAGACAAAGAGACATAAAAGAAAAATTGAAGCACTGTGTTTGTAGCAGCTAGCTGAAGTATCTTTTTTGTGAATCCAAAACTTCATTCTGAAGACTTTCATATTGTAACAGACTTTTGTTTTAATAAAATAGAGTGTTTATGCCATCTCTCTGTCCGCAATTTGTTTTTAATCTCTCTGTTGAGTTGAGGAATTTTTATTTCCTTTGTTTGTTCGAAATTCTCAGAAATTTCCAACATTGTATTAAAGCTAGTCTAGGCACTCAGTGAATGAATTAGAGATCGCTCTTCACTGTAGAAGATGTAAGAAGGTTGTTGAAGTGGATTTATTCAGCAGAGAGAAAGTTTCTGTTTTTTTACATAGTCAAAAGAGTTTGATTGTTTCGCTTGTTTTTTAACATAGTCAAGAAAATTGTCGTGTTTGCATAGTTACGATGGCGGCAGCAGGCACCAGCCTGATGAATCCAAAACTTCCACAGTTTAACAGGAAGAACCATGAATATTGGGCAATCACGATGAGAGCCTTGTTTTCTTCACAAGACATATGGGAGCTATTTGAGAATGGCTACCCAGAACTAGCAGATGCAATAGCGTTGGCTACTTTGACAATATCAGAAAGAGACTTGTTAAGAGATAATAGGAAGAAGGACTCCAAAGCCCTCTTCTATATCTATCAATCAATGCATGATAGTATTTTACCAATGATTGTAGTAGCAATAAAGTCTAAGGAGGTGTGGGATATTCTCAAAACAACCTATTAAGGTATGTAGAAGGTGAAGACAACAAAGCCACAAATGATGACGAGAGATTTTGAAACTCTCTGTATGAAAGAGTCTGACACCATAGACTCATTCTTCACCAATTTCATTGGGTTGGTTAACCAGATAAGGTCTCATGGAGAGATAGTTGAAGAAAGAAGAATAGTGGAGAAAATTTTGAGAAGTCTACCCACAAGATTTGATGCCATAGTAGTGGCAATAGAAGAGACAAAGGATCTCTCACTATTTACAGTGGATGAGATTAGTGCATCCATGATGTCTCATGAACAAAGACTGAACAGAGGAACATATTCCTCATTGGAACAAACTTTCAAGACTCAAATGTCTTTTGGCCAAAGAAGAGGGCGAGGAAGATCAAACAACCGAGGAAGAGGAAGAAGCCCACAAAGAGGTAGAAGAAGCAACTTAACAAATATAATGGAAGGGGCAACAATCAAAATCAGAACTAGAATGAAGGCTCAAGCCAACATCAAGCTCATGGACAAAGGTATGATAAATCCCAAGTCCAATGTCATTATTGTAAGAAATATGGGCACTATGCAAATGAATGTAGGAAAAAACAAAATGACATGAATAATAGGCATAATGCTAATTTTACAAAAGAAGAAAAGAAACACAAGAATGTGTTGTTAACATGTAATGTAGCACAATATAGACAAGATGATGTATGGTTCTTAGACTCAGGTTGTAATAACCACATGACTAGAAACATAGCAATGTTTGCCAATCTAGATGAAAATGTTAAATCTGAAGTGACAACAGGGACTGATAGTAAGGTCTCTGTCATGGGAAAAGGAAGAGTAAGTATCCTGGCAAGAAAAGGAGAACAGATGTTTGTGCCATATTTATATTATGTACCTAGCTTGAAATGTAGTCTTTTGAGTATTGGAAAGCTCATAAACAAGGGCTACAATGTATTCTTCAAAGATGATGTGTGCACAATCATGGACATACCTCCAAGCAAGAAAGTCATTGCAGAGGTGCAGATGAAAAGCAAAAAGATGTTTCCTGTCAAGCTCATAACAGACTTGAAGGAAATAATAAATGTAGCAGTTGTAACACAAGAGGTCTTTCAAGAGGAAGTGAAAGATGAAAACAGGTTATGGCACTTGAGATTTGGACATCTCAATTTCCGAGGCCTGAACTTGTTGCACAGAAAGGGAATGGTAAAGGGATTACCATTGATTGAAAAATCAGACGGCCTATGTGAAGGTTGCATCTTGGGCAAACAACACAGAGAAATATTTCTAGCAGGGAAGAGTATAAGGGAAAAGACACCCTTAGAAATTGTCCACTCAGATTTATGTGGACCAATACAAACGCCATCTTTAGCTGACAGCAAATATGTTTTGAAATTCATATATGATTACATTAGAAAGACTTGGGTGTACTTCTTGAAACAAAAGAGTGAAGTGTTTGAACAGTTTTTACACTTCAAAGCTCTTTTTGAGGCAGAGTGGGCACTACATCAATGTGCTAAGAACTGACAGAGGTGGATAATACATCTCCAAAGAGTTCCTATGTTTCTGTAGGGAGAATGGCATACATAAGCAGTTTACCACAAGGTGCACACCATAACAAAACGGTGTTGCAGAAAGCAAGAATAGGACTATCATGGACATGGCCAAAAGTATATTGAAGGCAAAACATTTTCCAAATGAGTATTGGGCTGAAGCTTTCAATTGTGCAGCGTATATATTGAATAGATTCCCAACCAAAGTTGTCATGAACAGAGTTCCGAAAGAAGCATGGACTGGAACAAAGAAGTTTGTCACTCACATGAAAGTTTTTGGATGTGTGGCTTATGCACATGTCCCAGATCAATTAAGAAAGAAACTTGACAATAAGGGGGAGAAATGTATCTTTGTTGGATATAGTGATGAGTCCAAGGCATAAAAACTCTATAATCCATCCACCAATAAAGTAATAATAAGCAGATGTGTAGTTTATTGAAGAAGAAGCTTGGAATGGACACTGAGAGAAAATAGTGAATGTGAAGACATGTGTGTCTCACGAAGAACAAGAGGAAGGGACAACAACAAATAATCCCTCCTTGGTGGCTCCTCCTCCACCACCACAAGCACAAAAAACCACACCACAAGCTAGAAATAGAACAGCCTTGAGAAATCAAGGAAGTTCTTCTTCAAGCACACCACAGGGAACTGAAATTCCCTCGAGTTCAAGTGGAACTCCAAGTACACCAAGAAGACCGAGATTTAGAAATATGAGTGAGATTTCTGAACAAGGAGAGGTAAATGATAATGCTGGCATGAACTCTTTATTTTCTTTGTATTGTCATATTGAGGACCCAATTAATTTTGAAGAAAATGTAAAATAAGAAAAATGGATTGAAGAAATGAACGAAGAGATTGGTGCAATAGAAAATAATAAGACATGGGAATTAGTTGATCTCCCAAAAAGCAACGAAGTGATTGGAGTAAAATGGGTTTACAAGACCAAAACCAATGTTGAAGGTAAGATTGAAAGGCACAATGCAAGACTTGTTGTCATTTAAGGCTACAAGCAACAACAAGGAAGAGATTATGAAGAAACCTTTGCACTGGTTGCAAGGATGGAAACAGTCATAACAGTGTTGTCCATAGCAGCACAACACAAGTGGAAGGTTTACGAAATGGATGTGAAATCTGCATTCCTGAATGGAGTGTTGAAAGAAGATATATATGTTGAACAACCTCTAGGCTATGAGATTGAAGGCCAAGATCACAAAGTATGCAAGTTGAAGAAAGCTCTTTATGGGCTGAAGCAAGCACCAAGAGCATGGTACAATAGGATAGATGATTACCTGACTAAAAATGGATTTGAGAAATGTGATGGAGAACCCACACTCTACATAAAATAAAATTATGGTAAGATTGTTATTGTTGTTTTATATGTAGATGATTTAATCTTTACTAGAAATGAAGTTTCTCTCATTGCTGATTTTAAAGCAGTCATGAAGAGTGAATTTGAAATGACCGATTTGGGTTTTTTGAGATATTTTCTTGGAATAGAAGTAGAGAAAAATGAAAATGGGCTTTTTATTTCCCAAGAAAAATATGTTGAAGAAGTGTTGAAAGGATTCAAAATGCAGAACAGCAAGGCAGTTGTAACTCCAATTGTCATGGGGTTGAAACTGAGCAAAGAAGACAGCAGTAAGGATTTTGATCCAAGTTTGTATAAAAGCATAGTTGGCAGCCTCATGTATTTGACTGCAACTAGGCCAGATATTATGTATATAGTAAGTTTAATTTCCAGATTCATGGAAACACCAAAAGAAACTCATTGGCAGGTAGCCAAGAGGATTCTAAGGTATGTGATTGGAACAAAGGGTATGGTATTTTCTACTCCTCACGTGAAAATTTTAAATTGATTGGTTACACTCAAAATGATTGGGATGGAAGTGTTGATGACAGGAAGAGCACATCTGGATATGTGTTTCATTTGGGATCAAGAGCAATTTCATGGGCTCCCAAGAAGCAACCTATAGTTGCTTTATCAATAGTAGAGGCAAAATATGTGGCAGCAACAACAACAGCATGCCAAGCAGTATGGATGAGAAAAATGCTCAGAGATTTATGTCATGAACAGGACAAAGGAACAAAAATTTATTGTGATAACAGCTCAGTGATAGCTTTATCAAATAATTCTATCTTCCATAAGAGAACAAAGCATATCGATGCAAAATTTCATTTTATATGAGAATTGGTTAATAATGGTGAGCTTTTTTTGCAGCACTATAGGACAGAGGAACAATTTGTTGATATCTTCTCAAAGCCATTAATGCAAAAGAGTTTTAACTATCTTAGGAAATGCCTGGGTATGCAAGAAAGAAGCAATTTTAATTAAGGGGGAGTGTTGGAATTTAATTCCAACTGCCACGTAGAGCAGAGGAAGGACATAAAATAAATTCAGATGTGAATTTGGGAAAGACAACAACAACTACATAAATTTTTGATGTGAAATTCTTGAAGGATGACAACAGCAATTACCAGTCCAGATTTACACTTTACAGAACCGCGTAATTATCTGCAACAACCACCAACAATGAATTTTGCACCAAACACATGTGATTTGAATTAAAATCCTCTAGCACCATTCTGACAGCATCCATTATGAGCAACGAAAAGGGAAATTGACCCACCGGAGGAGGTGATCTCATCACTCCTCTGAACCACTCAAGGCAGTTCCGTGGGGCAAATTTAATGTTTTGATTTAATTTTTATTTGCCGCATTATTTTTTAAAGTTTTAACTTTGGGTTAATTTTTTTTACTGTGGAGCATTTTATGTTTTAAACCTTGGTTATATATATTTTGATATATATATATATATATATATATATATATTGTAATATTTTGTGTGCATTGAAAAATACTATGTATTGTTTTGAGAGAGCTCGAAGGCTGAAGAGAAAAAAGATAGAGAGACCGAGAAGAAAAATTAAAGAGTTGCGTATGTAGCAGCCAACTGAAGTATCTTTTTTGTGAATCTAGAACTTAATTTTGTAACAGAATTTTGTTTTAATGAAATAGAGTGTTTATGCCATCTCTCTGTCCGTAATTTGTTTTTAATCTCTATGTTGAGTTGAGGAATTTTTATTTCCTCTGTGTGTTCAAAATTATCAGAAATTTCCAACATAGGTTTCTTTGAACATCGATTTTTTTTTTACCGTATGTTTTTTTTTGGCACAAAATACCCTGGCCATGTTACTTTTTTTCATACAAATAAAACTTCAAAATCACATGTGGTTTGTGTGAGTTGTTAGTGCAGGATTTTTCACTAGGATGGTGAAGTAATTAATTGGAATAATTAATCGTGTTTATTTTTGTAATATTTCAATAAGTTTCTTTAAACATCACAATTTTTTTTACTGTATGTTTTTTTTGCACAAAATACCCTGGCCATTTTACGTTTTTCACATACACATACAACTTTCAAAATTGCATGACTTATAATTTCAACGAAAATGAGGTTTTAGAGCTTCTACTATTGTAGAGGTTTACAACAATGTCAACAAAAATGTAGTTTTAGAGCTTCTTTAAATATTCTATCCAAATACTCTTGATGTAAAGTTATTTCATTTTTATGTAGAGGTATTTACAATAATATACGTAGTGCTTGTGCGGATTTTTAAATTTTACCCCAATCTGACTATGCTTTACTGCAGAAATAGAAAAATGACAACCCTATAGCAGCATCATATTACCTATCTCCTCCAAATACCATCAACAAAATCAATGTTGTAGCTAGATCCTCCACCATAACGACCACCACCGTTGCCCCATGGGAGCTACCACCCCGATTTATTCTGGACTGGGCTAGGTTAATGGTGATGCTTTCTCCTCCTGTCAAGCATCTTGCCATTCATTGCTTCGATGGCATTCTTTATCGATTTCTTGTCATTGAAGGTCTTAAGAGCCTCCTGCAGGCTTCTGCCATTAGTAGACCATGCGTGTCCTCCAACTAAACATTGGAAATCAAGATTTGCTAATCCATCTTCTCAGACTGAAGTTTAAGAAAAATTGACAGAACAAGAAACCACGCCTATTAGCACTTCAATGATATTCAATCCTTAATTCTGCCACATTCAAAATTTAATATTTGAATTTTCATTTCCCTCTCAATCCCATGTGATTTTTTGTAGAGAGAGTGACAGAGAACAGAGTGGAACAAACCCGCAGGAGATGGTCACCAACTTGCCAGAAAGTGTTCTTCCAACGTGATCCAAAATTCGAGGTTCCAAAAATGTCCTCTTCATTCTATGTCAATGATAAGGATTCTTTTCCGACCAATGGCACCTTCCAGGCAATTCTACTAGCTGGTTAGACTACTCCTTATCTGAATGATCGGCACGATGAAGGTGAGTGGTTGCAATGACCCATCGATACATGAACCTGGGCCAAAGAAAACCCTTCCCCTTTCTTGTATTATTTGACCACAGAGACGTAATAAGGATTACATCGCATTCCAATGCATAACCGGTGGTATTCCAGATAGTGATTTACATCTATTTTGAGTATTCGCGTAGATGTTGACCAATTAGAAAATGGAATTCAGATTTCATTTCAATGCCCCAAATCAATATAAATTCTCACAGGAGATCGCCTAGGATGGAACTATCTCTCGTTTCTCCTAGCGGGACATTTAATTAAATTCTAACAAAAATTACTCCCTTTATTAAGCAGTTTCGAAGGCAACCAGCTCAACTATCATCAACCATAGCAACAACATCCGTAGATTGTGAACATGGCCTACCTTGCTGCAGGGAATTCTCCCCTACTCTTGGGCTCATCCAGGTCCCCTTCTATACGCAATTTTCATATTGAAATATGGGAGGCTCCCCTTCGAATCATGGTTTACAAATGCTTAGGACCAGCGGCATTAAATCCAGTTTTGTGGGATTTGGGCTGAACCCTGTACTAACCGATAGAGACCATAATCTGTTGTGGAGAAAGAGCGAGAACAACTCGGTTGTGAGAGATGCAGTTTCTAGCTGTGTCAATGTTGGGGAGGAGAATGGTTCTTGTGCCAGCAAGTTTCCTTCGTCTTCGCTAAAGAGGAAACATCCACAACGACTAGACATTTTGCTTCAGTTGCCGGACCTAAATTCGTTGCTCTCAGTAGTGAAGCAAGCGATGGAGGTCAACGTGGAGGGTTTTAATTATGTGGTTTCAAGCAAAAGGGGTCGGTGAGAATTCATGGAGGATAGCCACAAGGCCATTGCTAATGCTCTCGGTGTTTCCAAACAGGCCTTCTTTGGTGTCTTTGATGGTCATGGAGGTCGGAAAGCATCAGATTTCGCTGCCGAAAATATTGGGAGGAATATTGTGAATGCTATGGTCAACATAGGAGACAAAACATACAATGTTCTTGAGCAGGCTGTTAGAGTTGGGTACTTAGCAACTAATACAAAATTTTTGAAGAAGAAGGTTTGCGGTGGTACTGCTTGTGTAATTACTCTCATTATAGATGGTAACTTAGTGGTTTCCAATGCTGGCAATTTTCGAGCAGTTATTAGCATAAATGGTGCTTCTGAAGCCGTTACATATGGTCATTGAGCTAGAAGGGGGGACGAACGGCAACAGATAGAGAATTTGGGTGGAATTGTTGACCTCTGCCATGTGGTTTGGCGAGTTTAGGGATCTCTAGCTGTAACTAGGGAAATAGGTGACTCACACATGAAAGAATGGATAACGGTTGAACCAGAGACTAGAAAGTTTGAAATAACATCTGATTGAAAATTCTTAATTTTGGCATCAGATGGGTTGTGGGATAAAGTAAGTAATCAAGAAACAATGGATATTTGCAGGCCTTTCTGCATCGAGAAGTAGAGTAATTTGACACAATTAGGAGTCGGTCCTATAGCTACTTGTAGAAGGCTTGTAGAAGTAGTGGTAATAAGAAGTTCATAAGATGATATTAGTGTGATGATAGTACAACTCAGACATTTTTTCAAGAAATATAAATAGGGTGGATCGGGTCGAAGCCTCGAATAAAAATTACTTGACCCAACTTGAGAGTTGGAATTTCAAACGAATCCACCCTATATTTTGATCATCAAGTACTGGGAAGCATGAATCCTCCATGCTTTTATGTAAAATGAAAAACAACTATGTTCATTTTTGTACTGTACCACAACTTGACATATATATACGATGATTAATTTTTCCCAATTCTTGTTTCATTCAATTTTAATTATGATACTTCAATTGCCGATGCATTTGATATATACCTTCAACCTTGTAATGGTTATATGACCAAGCTATGCTGTCGATGTTCACAAGATTATGAACTTTGCCACAAATTACACATCTTCATGCTTTAAAGTAAGAAGCAGTGAAGATTATGAACTTTGTGACAAATTACTGACTTTGATGGTTTAAAGAAAGTAGTAGCAGTGAATATTATAAACTTTGCAACAAATTACTGACTTTGATGGTTTAAATAAAGCAGTGAAACTATTGGCTAATTTGTAAAATGCAGGAACAGATAGAAATCTGATTCACAATTTAACAGTGCTAACAAGGTTAATTGAACATATCCCATATAAAGTAATGTCAAGAAAACAACCATTTGCAGTTTGGAGGAATCAATGAAAACATTTGTGAGTCGGTAAATGGGAGAAATTTATGGTTGAAAGAATTTTAATAGATATAAAACTCATTCTCAATCCCACAGTGTTTCTAATTGTAGATATCAAGAATATGTTTAAAAACAATTTTGCTGAAGAAGTTTAGGGCTCGAGGAATTTTGAAGCATATGATAATGTATAATTATGAAGAATATGCATACAACATTATTAAATTTTACAGTTTAATTGGATTGGAGATTATTATCATAATGCAGTGTGAAGTGAGAATTAGTGTCATAGGGATTGCCTAACGAAGCACAATTTCGTGAGGACTGAAAATTTCTGCCCTCTTGTGTGAGAAATTATTCAATAAATTTGATTGTATGAGTGTTTGATCTTTTTTTAATATATAAATGAAATTAATTTAGTACTATTCTGCAATATAATTTTAAAGATTTAGTCTATAATTAGTTAGTAAACAGTTCCGGTTCAATTTCTCCCATAATCTTCTGATTGCATGTATAAATAATTCATATCAATAAATGTAGAGTGTGTTTTTCCAGCAATTCATTCTCTGTTGTTTCCTGTCTTCTCTTTTTGTCATTCTATCATGGCATCAGAGCATGTAGTTGATTTGTTTGTCTGTTTTCAAGCCAGTAAGGAGGGGCGTTGTGTTTGAAGCATTTTTGAGATAACTGCTGATGTTGTGTGAAGAGGAAGTTTTTGGGGTGACACAATACTGCAAGTAGCAGTTTGAAACGTCGCTGCAACGCCAAAAATTTTCTTATCAGAAGACAAAGGGAAGAGGATGAGGATTTCCTTTCACCCTGCCATAATTGTTCTTATCAGAAGACAAAGAAAAGAGGACGACAAGTTCCTTTCCAGTTTGTGGCTTCTGCCATCGCCGGAGAGAAGAGCCGCTAATGTTGAAGAAGTAGCAGATCATATTGATCCCTTGCTGAGGCTATTGCTGCACACCATAGGTATTGATACCACTGCTAAAAAAAAATGGTCATTGTTTGCAAATCGAGGTAGATGCCCTCTCGATCTATAAAGAAACCGTTCAAGTTTGCTTAGTCTATACCTGAAACACCTTCTCAGTTTTGGAACGCTGTTTCATTTGTGTGGTTCTGTCAACTAATTTTCATTCAATAGTAGCATACGTCCACCGAATACAGGGTTTTGAATTATCAAAATTCTGATTCAAATTTGCTGGAAAATAGTTATCGCTGCACCCAAAATTTGCTAGAAAATAGTTATTGCTGCACCCTCTTTTGAGTTAGTGTTCTTTTTGAGGTTGGGACATTTGCATCAGGAATGATGTATGCAACATATGTGCTCTTTACATTTTCAGTGAATTGTTAATTATTATATTTATAACTATGGTTCAGTTTCAGAAGTTTTCAACAACAAAGTATGATATGAGGAGAAAAGCGAAGTGTCCTATTTGTTTTGAAGTTTTTTTTTAGAGGTTGTTTTTGAAGCTTTTTACTGGATTTCTGTTTGTTTTAAATATGGCTTCAATAATTCATTTGTTGTCCCTACACCTCTATTTAGTGGGAAAAATTACAATTTTTGGATTCTTAAAATGCAAGCATGCTTACAAGGCTTAGGGTGTTGGGAATCAGTAGAGTTGGCATTCACAGAACATGACACAAATACATTTTTGGTATGACTGCTGCTCAAAGAAAAAAAATTGATGAACTTAAACGGAAAGAAGGTAGAGTGAAGTCGTGCATTTTAAATTCCTTATATGACTCTATTTTTCCTAAAATTACTGCTACTAAGACTGCTAAATCAATATGGGATATACTTAAGGTTGCTTATCAAGGAAATGATAAAGTAAAAATGGTAAGATTATAGACTCTCAGAACAAAACTTGAAACACTTAAAATGACTGAATCAGAAACCATTGATCAGTTTATAACTAAGGTTATGGATGTGTTAATCAGCTTCAGATGAATGATGAAGAACTTAACAACCAAAGAATTGTTGAAAAAAATCTTAGATGTTTGCCTAAAAAGTTTGACATGATAGTTACTGTTTTTGAGTCAAGAGAATTAACAAAATTGTCTATGGAAGAATTAATTGGTTCTTTGTTGGCTCATGAAGCAAGAATTAATTTAGATGTTAGTAATTTAGAGCATTCTTTCAAATCTAAAGCTTCTATGGATAGAGGTAGAGGCAGAGGTTTTCGTGGCAAGAGAGGAAGAGGTAGAGGATAGTCTCAGTCTGATGATAGATAATAGGTAACTCAAACACATTCAGAGCAATCTCAAAATGATCATGGACGTAGGTGGTGTTATCACCCAAAAATTTTCAAAACATCATTGTGTCAACTCTGTTTTTGGTCATGGTTCTAAATTGGGTTTAGAAGTCAATTTAGGATTTGGTTAAGGGTAGGTTAGATTTTTACAAGTTTAAAGGTCATCATTAAGCTCAAATAAAGTATTTTAAAGGTATATTCACGGTAAAATACCCATATTTTCTATTTAGGAGTCATTCCATAAGGTTTTGGGTCAAAACTATGCAATTACCCAAGAATCCATGTTTTCATAGCACCACTAGTTCAAAAAATTTGATTTGTGCTAATAGTTTCGTAGCGCAAACTGGGAAAAATAAACTGCGGGTGCTACGAAAGCGCAGTTTCTTAATCGTCTTGTCATTTGAGCTCAAAATTGTCATAATTCGTTGGGAAATGGTAGGTTAGTGGTATGATAGGTCAGTTAATGATGATATTCGATGTACATACCCATGTTGTAGTCATCATTTTCATGATAAGGCAGGAATGAGGCATAATTCAGTTATGAGATGACATTTCAAATTCAAAATCTTGCTTAGTTGGTCATACTAATTTCTCTTGCCTCCATTAGAATCTCTAAACTCTGAAGTGTCAAGCCAAACCTATGGCTATTTCATACAAATTTTTTCTTCATCCTAATCAAGCGAGGCTATTTCATATATCTAAGCAAGGTTGTTTCATATATTCAAGCGAAGCTGACAGGTTTTTCTGAGAAGCATGGCAGAGGAAAAGAAAATCCACAGAGGGGGACATTGTTTAAGATATAAGCCTGAAAATATGAAGGCCATAATTGAAGACCCAATAGTGATGGAGTCATTCAACAGAGTAGGTTGTCTTTGGTTTTGTAAAAAGTTGCAGGGTTGCCACACACAATTTTCCAAAGAATTTTCCTTGAACTTCAATGGAACAACTACCAAGGTTGGGATTCTAAGTGTGCCAATCACACCAGATATTATTTCTACTGTCACAGAGATACCAAGAGGACAAGAAACTTGGTTCAAAGGTTTTAAGTTTGATATGGAGCCATGCAAGGAGTTCATGAAACCTGAGTATGCAGATATATACCTAAATAATGCAATCCCTAGAAGCTACATCAAAGACACTTATGCAAAGTTGCTACTCAACATTCAAAGGTATTTACATGTGAAGACATATATCATAAGGTCTACACATATCATTTCAAGTTGCTCCTGCATTTCATTGGTAAGATCTCACTTGATTTTCCCTTTTATCTGCATAGGAGTCTTGCCAAAATGGTAGATAAAGTACAAGCCAAATCTGAAGGTTCTGAAACATCCTTGTTTCATCATGGTTTGATGAATTTATTGATTTTTAATGAGCTTCAGAAGATAGGTAGGGATTGGTCATCCTTTTTCTTTATAAATGATTTTGAGCTGGGAACGCAAACTCCTGCTAGAAACCCTAAAACTAACGAAACTCCTACACCACCAGTAGCAGATTCTAGTCAACCCATGGATGCAAAACCAAAGGAATTTCTAAAACTAAAACCAAGGAAAAAATTGAGAAAAGGACAGATTAGACACAAATGATTGACACATCAACTCCATCACCTATAAAACATAAGTCAAAGAGTGTCAAAAAGACAAAACAGAAACAAGTTACCAGCAAGCAAGAAATCAAAAGAGTGACAAGAAGCCAAGCAGTGGCATGAAAAGTAAAGACAATTGTTTCCATTTCAGATAGGAGTCTAGTAATAAAGGGAAATTTAGATGACATCCTGCATGCTATCGACATAGAGGAGACACCCATTTTTCAAGCTGACTTCATTGGAGAAGATGAACACAAAAAAAAGGCTAAGTCTGCAAAGAAGCTTGAGTTTGAGGGTGAAAATGCAGCCTTTATCTTTCAAGCAGGAAACCTATAACTAGGCATGCTAAGAAACTCAAGGAAGGTAGGAAGGAAGTCCAAGAACCTATTGAAACAGCTAAAGCCCCTGAAGAAGTGGTTGATCTCTCATCACCAACAGTAGAGCATGCAACCAGTGGAACAAAGAAAGGAAAAGAATAAATGACAGAGTGTCAACAACTTGAGGAGAAATTGAGGTTAGCAAACCAAGAAATTGCTGTGATGAGAAAGAGGGCTTGGAAGCACAATATTGAAAAAATAGAATTAAAAAGAATAAAGGCACTATGGGAGGGTCAAATTGGTTCTAATTCTGAAACCCCAAGCAGTGCAGAACAATTTTTCACATGGACAGCTCCAGCCATCAATGAAGCCAAATTTGTTAAAGTAATAAATACTCACTTGAGAGCCAGTAAAAAAAGACTTAGAGATCAAGTGGAGGACTTGGAGTAGCTGCTAAAAGTGATTCAGGATGAGTTAAAGAACAAAGGTGAAAAATGAAAAACATTAAAAAGTCAAAAGCTCAAGTGAAAATTAAGAAGGAACCTCATGAAAACTGTGTTTTTTAGTTCATATGGCTTTTTGATTTGATGAAATCAGTGTTATTTTGAGTTTTGGAACATTTATAGTTTTCACTCTGAAATAAATTGGACAAAACTGCTCACTCAATAGTTTCGTAGCGCAAACAGTGTAAAAAGAGTGAAAAGCTCTACGAAACTGCTATAACAGATTTTTTCACTCTTTCTCATAAATTTTTGAAGGGAAAAAGTATGAATTATGACCTAAAATTTCTAGGGAGGATGTAATAAATGATAATGAAGATAATCCTGGAGGAAAGAAATCAAAATTTTGAAGAGGGTAAAAAAGTTGTGCTACAAAACTGTGTTGTTTTCGTAGCACAATTTATTACAGCTCATTTGAACAGTGTAAAGGTGGTTTGGGACAGCTGGAGCTTAGGGAGGATTTTTTGTAGGTGTTATTTCAGTTCCTAATAGCAAAGGACTTCGAAAGGATGAATTCATGATGGTCAGAACATTTCAAAACTGCAAAGGACCCTATGCCTAGAAAATAGGGGATTGTTTCCTACTTTGATGGAGGTCAGCATTATGGTCATCAAGATTTGAAGCCAATTGTCTAAATTCGACTAGGTGTTAATACATTTGGAAAAGGATGTAATTTAATTAAGATAAGTTTGTTATAGATAGGTGATTAAGAGTTTGAATCCTATTTGTAATAGGACTGTTTATTAGATTAGCTATATTTTCGTAATAAATACCATGTCATATGGTTAGGCATGGTGTCAAGAGTCAAGAGTTAGATGTATCTAGGTCAGGATAAGGTTATCTCATGTTGTAAATGATCTATAAAAGATCAAGAAGTCGAATATGCTAGGGGTTGGACATTTTTAGCAAAAGACTGTGTTTATTATAAGTAACTAGTTTTCAGCTTAATACAGAGATTCATGCTTAGCCAACT
Source organism: Pinus albicaulis (assembly GCA_034641835.2). Taxonomy (NCBI): domain Eukaryota; kingdom Viridiplantae; phylum Streptophyta; class Pinopsida; order Pinales; family Pinaceae; genus Pinus; species Pinus albicaulis. The sequence goes on from JAXQQM020080703.1 coordinate 14,652, forward strand.
TGAGATTCATAAAGAGTTCTACTGCGTTCTTGTTCTAATTGCATCTTTTTACTATCCTATTGCAGTGGTGTTTATTTATGTTACTCAGAATTCATCTTTGATGCTTTGACTTCCTATATAGACAAACTGGCTGCATTTTTTACAGTTTCACATGTGTACTTTTGACTAAAACTCTGATATGCCTTGACTTCCATGCTAAGTAGATTGATTGGTTTTAATGAAAATATTTTGACTCCACAAGCCCAATGTGTACTTTCTGATGTGATTTTCAACCTACTTTATATCATTCATCTTATTATTACCCCACATAGAGTTAGCCATCTATATTTCTATCAAAAATCATTAACCCTTGAGAGAGCCCTCTCAGGTTGAGGAGGCTAAGCCTCAATCAAAATATTGGTTTGAAATAGTTACATGAGATTGATTTGATTAGTGGCCTATCAGGTCTAATTTTGTGATAATATTTTGGTGCATCTGCCGGGAGTCTGAAGATTATACTTTCCCGAGATTTTGAAGCTGAATTTATGAAGGTAGCAGGAGCTCAAAAAGCTTTTCGAGGCTGCATCCACCTTGGTGACTCCATTTAAATTTTATTTGATAAAAGGTGGATTTTAGAAGGAGATACACGAGGAGTAATCCTGACCCACATCCACCCACCATCGTGGACAATCCAAACGCCATTTCTAGAGGCAGTCAAGGCATTTCTGAAATATTAGGTACTCCATCACATTCGAAATCCTTGTCCTCTTAAATTTTAAAAAGTCTTGAAGATAAAAGAGTTTATGATAAAATTTATGAAGTTTTGTTTAGATCAGAAAGTGAAAAAGAGCTAACTAAAATTATCTTAGACTTGCATAAGAGAGGAATTGATACCTCAACTCTAGTAACACGAGAAGACAAAGAAGAGTTTTGGGAAGCTGTTATTTCTGAGTTGTTGTTGGAAAAAGAGTCTTTAGATAAATTGAGAGAGCTTGATCCTTTTGAAGTCTTGTTGAAAAGTAAAGCTGGATTACCTCTTCCAAATTGGAGTTCAATTGTCAGTGTACCACAATGACCAAACAATCCTCCCTCATAGAAGTTTTTCATCCTCTATTTCTGCCATCCCGAAAGCTACTACATTCCCTCTAACCATGGTTGGAAATCCACTTGTTGCACCTGCTAGATATGCCCCTCTTGTTCTTCCAACTGTTTTACATGACCTCCCTAGCAAATATGCTGCTAGAATCAAAACTTGGGGAAGTGATCAAGACATTACAATAGAAGAACATGTGGATCAATTTAATGATTTTATAGACAGGGAGGAGGTTGACGATGAAGATGCTAATTTGAGTTTGTTTTCTCAGAGTTTTACTGGTGAGGTTAGGAAGTGGTATAAAGCCCTTACTCCTGGAAGTATTCATAATTGGAATGAGTTTGAAGATACTTTTTTGAGAAAATGGGGAAATAGAACTAATCCAGTAGAAGCCCTCACTGAGTATAGCACTTTCAAAAGAGTTGTTGATGAATCTATTAAAAACTTTTCAAAAAGTTTTAATAAGGTGTATGAATCTATTCCTGCCCATTTGAAACCACCACAAACCTTAGGTCAGATGAGATATGCTGAAGCTTTTGAATATGAGTTTTCGATACTGTTGAGAGAAAGAGATCCCCTTCACTTGCTGAAATGAAAAATGATGCAGTGAAGGTGGAGGTTAAATTGATAGCAGCTAAAAAGTCAAAAATGGATAAGACTAAGTTGAAAGAAGAAGAGAAGCCTTCCTCCTTTACCTCTCAGGATAAGCTGGTTTCAATGATGAAAACAATGGAAAAGTTGATGGATATATTAGCCCTTGGGAATACCTCTGCTCCTCTTGCACAATATAAGCCTCAATTTAGAAACCCTCAGTTCATGAGACCTCACAATCATCAAAGACCAAGGGAGAATAGAAATCAGTAGCCTGATCCTCCAGTGAGACCTTCTTTCCAACATAATTTGATTGATGAAGAAGATGATCCTGAAATTCCTGAGGAGTTTATTCATTGTTTTGATGAAGAAATGTCAGGATTTTTCTTGACTAAAGAAGAACATGGTCAATCAGACCAAAGTAATCATGGAGAGGAAACATCAGACTATCTAAAGTGGCATCAACATGCTATTTTTGAGATGCAAAAACAATACAATCTCAGAAATAGAAATGTGCCTATCACTGCAAAAAAAACACAGCCTAAGAAATATACACCTAAGGTTGCTGATGGCAATAAATATGCTCCCAAGGTCAGTGAAGGCAAGAAAGATACACCAACTGTTCCTCCTATTAAAGTTGAATTTTGTTTTCAGCCTTGAGAATGAAATTTCTAAGATTAAAAAATCAGTCCCTTTTGGTGAGATTCTCAAGGTGAATGAATATAGAAGCAAGATTGTTAAAATTTTGAATTCACAACCAAGAGTTGTTGATATCTTGAATGTATTATAAGATCATCCAACCATATATTTGGGTCCAAGACTAGAAGATGAACAGAATGATGAGGTGGCTCATTTTTATGTGAGCCTTAGCATTCACGACATGAAATTGCATAATGCTATGTCGGATTAAGGGGCCTATCACAATCTTATGCCCAAAGTAATCATGGAAATAATGGGGTTAAAAATAACTAGGCCATATAAGGACTTGTTTTCTTTTGATTCGAAAATAGTTCAATGCATTGGTTTAATTAAGGATGCTGTTGTTTGTCTAACACAAGTTCCTGCTAAGACTGTGGTCATGGACATCATGGTAGAAGAAATTCCACCAAAGTTTGGTATGCTATTATCAAGGTCATGGGCAGCGAAAATCAAAGGTAAAATGTAGATGGACCTTACTTATGCTACCATTCCTATTTTTGGTGAGCAAAGAAGATTGTATCGAGAGACAAGAATGGCCTACATGGTGAGTAGTAAAGACAAACCCAAATTTTTTCCAATTTATGCTTTGATACTGAACTTGGTTCTGCTATTCTTTTCAATGAGGTGACTAATGAAGCAGAAGAGGAGAGGAAAGCAGAAAATCAGAGTTCTAAAATTCAACAGTCTAAAAATCAGCAAACAGAAGATCAACAAGTCAACGATAAGGAGGTGGAAGGTTGGTGGTCATTTCATTTTGATTCATCAACAGAAAGAGAAGGAGCAGGAGCAAGGATTTGGATCAAAAAATCCAAGTGATGAGAGTAAGCTCTTTTCTTATAAACTGAACTTTGATTTAACAAACAACATGGCTGAGTATGAATCCTTGATTTTGGGCCTAGAGGTTTTGAAAAGAATGAATGCTTAAAACATTTATGTTTTTGGAGATTCATAGTTAGTCATTAAACAGGTTGAAGGTGTTTATCAAACAAAATATATAATGATGAGGGTATATAGGAACTTGGTTTTGGACATGTTAGAAAATTTTCAAGCTTATTCATTCATGGTCAAAACTAGAGAACAAAACTCTATTGATGATTCTCTTGCTATCTCTGCAAGACTTTTCAGTATTCCTATGCATTCCACAGAAAAATATGAGGTTGAGATTCATCATAGACCAGCTATCCCTGATAATATTACTCATTGGTACGTTTTTGAGGATGATCAACAAGTGAAGAAATTTATTGAGCTGAAAGAAGAGTTTGAAAATATACAAGTAGATCAGAAAAATATGCTTGCTGAATCTGAAGGGAATTCTGAAGTTTTGCAACTAAAGAAAAATTCCATACCAAAGGGACTCATACCTCTTGAAAAACTTTTTGATCAGAATGATGTTTTTAAATCCCCTAGGATACAAGCTAATGATGAAGAAGTTGAGAGTTGTAACCTTTTTATATTATATATGCCCAAAATGGTTAAACTTTCAAAGTTTCTTTCAGCTGATATGAAGTTTAAGTATGTTGAAATGATGAAGAGAGTCATAGATGTTTTTTCTTGGAATTATGCTGATTTGAAAGAATATGACCCCTCTATTATTCAACATACTATTCCCATAAAAGAAAATGAAAATCCTTTTAAGCAGAAGTTGAGGAGGATCAATCCGCTTCTCATACCATTGATTGAGAAGGAGGTGAAAAAAATATTTGATGCCAAAATCATTATCCCAATCAGATTTTCAAATTGGCTTGCAAACTTGGTTCCAGTTAGGAAAAGGAGTGGAGAAATTAGAATATGTATTGACTTTAGAAATTTGAATAAAGCCTCTCTGAAGGACAATTATCCCCTCCCAAAGATGGACCAAATTTTGAAAACTATTGTTGGTTCTCAAAGAATGTCTATGCTTGATGGTTTTTTAGGTTATAATCAGATCTGTGTACATCTTGATGATCAGGAAAAAACAATCTTTACTACAACATGGGGCACTTTCATGTACGCCAAGATGCCATTTGGTCTCATGAATACAGGAGCTACTTTTTAGAGGGCAATGTATATTTCTTTTTTTGAAGAGAAGGAAAAGATGGTGGTTGTTTATCTTGATGACATAAAAATCATCTCAAAGAGGGAAAAAGATCACTTGAAACACCTAGAAAGAATTTTGCTGAAGTGTAGAAGGTTTGGCATCTCTCTAAATCCCACCAAAAGTATTTTTGATTTAACTTCAAGTAAATTATTTGGACACATCATTTCTAACGATGGTCTTAAGAATGATCCAAACAGGGTCAATGCAATTCAAAAGGTGGATTTGCCAAGAAGTAGGAAAGAGATTCAATATTTCCTTGGAAACTTAAATTTTGTAAGGCGATTTATTCCTAATTTTGCTGAGATTGTGAAGGAAATAACAAGGATGCTGAAGAAGGGAGTTGACATTAAGTGGACAACAGAAGCAGGAAACTCATTTGAGGAAATCAAGAGGGTACTAACACAAGTGCCAGTATTGATCAGTCCAGATTTCTCAAAGGAATTTTTGGATTTTACTTTTGCATCAGAGAATACTATCACTGGGGTTCTGCTACAAAAGGGACAACAAGGTATTGAGCAACCTATTTCTTTCTTTAGTAAGAAATTAGCCAAATCTGAGCTGAAGTATAATATCTTAGAGAAGCAGGCTTATGCCTTGGTGAAGGCTATCAAAGATTTTAGAATTTATATTCTGCATTCTCATATTGTGGCTTTTGTTCCTAATACTGTTGTGAAAGACATCCTCACTGAAGCTAACCCTGATGATAAGAGGGGAAAATGGATTTCTAAATTTCTAGAGTATGATATAGAGATTAACCAACAAAATTGTTCAAAGGGAAAGGCTTAGCAAAGCTCATGGTTCAGTCAAAATTTGACTGTCTTGACATAAATTTAATTGCAAAAATATCAGAAATTTCAGAAGAGGAAGAAGAACTAGTCCCTATTGAAGAAAATTACATCACTTTAGATTGGTACAAAGAGGTTGTTTTTGTCCTACAACATCATAAAGCACCTGCTGATATAACAAATTCCAAAGCAAGGTTTGTTAAATTTAAATCCTTGAGACATTTTATTTTTGACAGAAATTTATTTTGGAAGGACACGCAAAATTTTGCTAAATTTTTTGCTAGAAGAAGAGGCTGATAAAGTAATTGAGGAGTTCCAAAAAGGTGGTTGTGGAGGTCACCATTATTGGAAGGTGATAGTGAACAAGATTCTAAGAGCAGGGTATTATTGGCCTACAATGTTTAAGGATGTCTACAAAAAGATTACTGCCTGCCATGAATGCTAGATTTTCCAGGGTAAGAAGAAGCTTGTACCTTTACCTTTAATGCCTATCTATGTAGAAGTACCATTTCAGCAGTGGGGGCTAGTTTTTATTGGGGAGATTCATCCATCATCATTAGGACAACATCGCTGGATTCTTACAGTGATTGATTACTTCACCAAATGGATTTAAGCAATCCCAACTAGGCAAGAAAATGATTCTATGATTATTTCTTTTTTAGAAAATAATATATTGTCTAGTTTTGGTTGCCCCATGAAGATTATAACTGATAGTGCATAGGAATTTAAGTCCAAGAAGCTGATCAATTGCTGTCATCAATATCATATTACTCTTCTATTCAGAACAACCATTCATCCACTATTCCAAGGCTTCTCGCTGATTCAAACAAGGTTCAGTTGGGAAAAACTTATTTTGTTGGGATTGCTTTGATTGGATTCAAAGGCTTGGCGGACTCTAATTGGGCATTCTATTGCATAATATCTGCAAGGGAATGGTTTTGCTGAATCTTCTAACAAGAGGATTGTGAGGATCATTAAAAAGGTGTTACAGTAGAATAAGAAGGCTTGGCATTTGAAGTTCAAGTATGCCTTATGGTCTGATAGGATATGCACAAAAAGGTCAGTTGGAACTTCACCATATGAGCTGGTATATGGGGCTAAGGCCAATTTTTCCTACATATTTAGGGGTACCTGTCATGAATCTGATTCAACGGTTAGAAGAGAAACCAATTGAAGTCCAGAGGAGAATCAATCAGCTAATATCTCTGCAAGAGAAGAGAGATGAAGTTTATAACATTAATCAACAATCTCAAAACATAATCAAGAGGACATTTGATAAGAAGATCAAGGAAGAAAGTTTTCAAATTCATGATGAAGTGCTAAAATGGGATGCCAGAATTGAAGAGAAAGGTAAACATGGTAAGTTTGAGAACTTGTGGAAAGGTCCTTTCAAGATAGTTTCTTTCCATGGAAACAATACTTACAGACTATAGGAGATGGATGGAAAATCATATGTTGGAGGACCTGTCAATGGCAGATTTTTAAAGCATTACTCTTCCTAAAATCTGGTTGATCATTCATGTCATTGTACATATTCCATTGTATGAGTTTTTCTACTAATAATGACAAGCTAAATCAACAAGTTTGAGCTGGAGGTGAAGGCCATTAGAGCTTGAGAAGAAAGCTTGGAAATTTCAAAGTTTTTTCTGTTTTGGTCAAGAAAATGGATAGCAGCATTGGAACTACTGGTTCTTAGTGTACCATAGGGGCACACTATCCCAAGTGGAGCCACTATTATCACCCAAAAATTTTCAAAACATCATTGTGTCAACTCTGCTTTTGGTCATGGTTCTAGATTGGGTTTAGAAGTCAATTCAGGATTTGGTTAAAGGGTAGGTTAGATTTTTACAAGTTTAAAGGTCATCGTTAAGTTCAAATAAAGTCTTTCAAAGGCCTATTCATGGTCAAATACTGATATTTTCCATTTAGGAGTCATTCCATAAGGTTTCAGGTCAAAACTGTGTAATTATCCAAGAATCCGCATTTTCGTAGTGCCACCAGTTCAAAAAATTTGATTTGCACTACGAAAGCACTGATACTTTTGTAGCACAAACTGGGAAAAATACACTGTGGGTGCTACGAAAGCGCAGTTTCTTAATCATCTTTCCATTTGAGCTGGAAATTGTTAGAATTCATTGGGAAATGATAGGTTAGTGGTATAATAGGTCAATTAATGATGATATTCGATGTACGTACCCATGCTGCAGTAATCATTGTCATGATAGGGCATGAATGAGGCATAATTTAGTTATGAGATGACATTTAAAATTCAAAATCTTGCTTAATTGGTCTTACTCATTTCTCTTGCCTCCATTCAAATGTCTAAACTCTAAAGTGTCAAGCCAAACTTGTGGTCATTTCATACAAATTTTTTCTTCATCCTAATCAAGTGAGGTTGTTTCATATATTCAAGTGAGGCTGTTTCATATATTCAAGCTAGGCTGTTTCATATATTCAAGTGAAGCTGACAAATATTTCTGAGAAGCATGGCAGAGGAAAATAAAATCCACAGAGGGGGACATTGTTTAAGATATGAGCCTGAAAATATGAAGACCATAATTGAAGACCCAGGAGTGATGGAGGCATTCAGTAAAGTAGGTTGTCTTTGGTTTTGTGAAAATTTGCAGGGTTGACACACAAGTTTCCAAAGAATTTTCCTTGAACTTCAATGGAACAACTACCAAGGTTGGGATGCTAAGTGTGCCAGTCACACCAGATATTATTGCTACTATCATAAAGATACCAAGAGGACAAGATACTCGGTTCAAAGGTTTTAAATTTGATATGGAGCCATGCAAGGAATTCATGAAACCTGAGTATGCAGATATGGACCTCAATAATGCAATCCCTAGAAGCCTCATAAAAGACACTTATGCAAAGTTGCTGCTCAAAATTCAGAGGTATTTTACATGTGAAGGTAGATATCATAAGGTCTACACATATCATTTCAAGTTGCTTCTGCATTTCACTGGTAAGATCTCACTTGATTTTCCCTTTTATCTGCATAGGAGTCTTGCCAAAATTGCTGATAAATTACAAGCCAAATCTAAAGTTCTAAAACATCCTTGTTTCATCATGGTTTGATGAAGTTACTGATTTTGAATGAGCTTCAGAAGATAGGCAGGGATTGGTCATCCTTCTTGTTTATAAATGGTTTTGAGTTGGAAACCCTAACTCCTGCTAGAAACCCTAAAACTAAAGGAACTCCTACACCACCAGTAGTAGAGTCTAGAGAACCTATGGATACAAAACGAAAGGAATTTGTAGAACTGAAGCCAAGGAAACAAGTTGAGAAAATGATAGAGTAGACACAAATGATTGACACATCAACTCCATCACCTGCAAAACAAAAGTCAAAGAGTGTCAAAGAGACAAAACAGAAACAAGTTGCCAACAAGCAGGAAATCAAAAGAGTGACAAGAAGCCAAGCAGTGGCATCAAAAGGAAAGACATTTGTTTCAGTTTCAGAGAACAATATATTAATAAAGGGAAATTCAGATGACATCCTACATGCTATCGACATAGAGGAGACACCCATTTTTCAAGCTGACTTCATTGGAGAAGATGAACAAAAATAGAAAAAGGCTAAGTCTTCAAAGAAGCTTGAGTTTGGGGGTGAAAATGCAGCCTTTATCTTTCAAGCAAGGAAACCTTTAACTAGGTATGCTAAGAAACCCAAGGAAGGTAGTAAGGAAGTCCAAGAACTTATTGAAACAGCTAAAGCCCCTGAAGAAGTGGTTGATCTCTCATCACCAATAGTAGAGCATGCAACCAATAGAACAAAGAAGGGAAAAGAAGAAATGACAGAGTGTCAACATCTTGAGGAGAATTTGAGGTTAGAAAACCAATAAATTGATGTGATGAGAAATAAGGCTCAGAAGCATAGTATTGAAAAAGCAGAATTCAAAAGAATGAAGGCATTGTGGGAGGGTCAAACTGGTTCTATTTCTGAAACCCAAAAAGTGCAGAACAATTTTTCACATGGACAGTTCTAGCCATCAGGGATGCCAAATTTTTCAAAGTAATAAATACTCACTTGAAAGCTAGTAACAAAAGACTTAGAGATCAAGTGGAGGACTTGGAGGAGCAGCTGAAAGTGATTCAGGATGAGTTAAAGAACAAATGTGCAAAATGACAATCATTAAAAAGTCGAAAGCTAAATCAAATGAAAATTAAGAAGGAACCTCATGAAAACTATGTTTGTTAGTTCATATGGCTTTTTTATTTGATGAAATCAGTGTTATTTTGAGTTTTGGCACATTTACAGTTTTCAATTTGAAAAAATTTGGACAAAATTGCTCACTCAGCAGTTTCATAGTGCAAATAGTGTAAAAAGAGTGAAAAGTTCTATGAAACTGCTGTAGCAACTTTTTTCACTCTTTCTCATAAATGTTTGAAGGGAAAAAGTATGAATTATGATCTTAAATTTCCATGGAGGATTTATTAAATGATAATGAAGATAATCCTGGAGGAAAGAAATCAAAATTTTGAAGAAGAAAGGGTAACAGAGCTGCGCTACTAAAAGCGCTACGAAACTGTATTTTTTTCATAGCACAATTTATTACAGCTCATTTGAAAAGTGTAAAGGTGGTTTGGGACAACTGGAGCTTAGGGAGGATTTTTGGCAGGTGTTATTTCACTTCCTAACAACAAAGGAACTCGAAAGGATGAATTCATGATGGTCAGAACATTTCAAAACTGCAAAGGACCCTATGCCTAGAAAACAGGGGACTATTTCCTACTTTGATGGAGGTCAGCATTATTTTCATCAAGATTTTAAGCCAATTATCTAAATTAGACCAGGTTTTAATACATTTGGAAAAGGATGTAATTTAATTAAGATAAGGTTGTTATAGATAGGTGATTAAGAGTTTGAATCCTATTTGTAATAGGATTGTTTATTAGATTAGCTGTCTTTTTTAAATAAATACCATGTCATATGGTTAGGCAAGGTGTCAAGAGTCAACATTTCGATGTATATAGGTCAGGATAAGGTTATCTCATGTTGTAAATGATCTATGAAAGATCAAGAAGTCGAATATGCTAGGGGCTAGACATTTTTAGCAAAATTTTGTATTTATTGTAAGTGACTAGTTTTAAGCTAAATACAGAGATTTCTACTTAGCCAACTTGAGATTCATAAAGATTTCTACTGTGTTATTGTTCTAATTGCATCTTTTTACTATCCTATTGTAGTGGTGTTTTTTTATGTTACTCAGAATTCATCTTGGATGCTCCGACTTCCTATATAGATAAACTAACTGCATTTTTTACAGTTTCACATGTGTATCTTTTGACTAAAACTCTGATATGCCTCGAATTCCATGCTAAGTAGATTGATATGTTTTACTGAAACTATTTTGACTCCAGAAGTCCAATGTGTACTTCCTGATGTGATTTTCAACCTACTTTGTATCATTCATTTGATTATTACCCCACATAGAGTTAGCCATTTATATTTCTATAAAAAATCATTAACCCTTGAGAGATCCCTCTCACGTTGAGGAGGCTAAGCCTCAATCAAAAGATTTGTTTGAAACAATTACATGAGATTGATTTGATTAGCAGCCTATCAAGTCTAATTTTGTGATAACAAGTGGAGAGATAAATAACACGAGATTGATTTGATTAGCAGCCTATCAGGTCTAACTTTGTGATAATAGGTGGAGAGATAAATAAAAAATTCAATGTCACTATTGCAAAAAATATGGCCATTATAATTCTTAATGTCAAAAATTACAACATTTTTTAAGTAAAAGCAAAGCCAATGTAACAAACAGTGAATGTGAAACATCAGATGCTTTATTTTTGGCATGCCAAGTAGCTGTGAAATTACCTAATAAAGATGTTTGGTTGGTAGACAGCAGATGTAGTAATCATATGACTAGTCATAGTGATTTGTTTTCACAACTTGATACATCTTTGAGTTCCTCTATTGGTTTGGGTGATGATCCCCAGGTTAAAGCTTTAGGAAAAGGTGTTGTACCTGTCTTAACCAAACAAAATGTTGTGAAGAATATCTATGATGTTTATTATGTACCCAATTTCAAGCATAACTTGTTGAGTGTTATTCAGTTATATGCACATGGTTATGATGTTAGCTTTCACAACACTACTTGCAAGATTGTTGACAAACATAATTCTCTTGTTGCAAAGGTTCCTATGACAAAGAACAAGTTGTATCAATTACAGTTGAAAAGTGAGAAGTTGTATGCACATAATGTTTCAATGGAAACCGACTTTGATCTGTGGAATTTGCGATATGGTAATTTACCTATCAAAAGTATGAGTTTTTTGCAAAGACAGAATATGGTGAAAGGTTTGCCTTCTTTATCTGATCATATATCTTCTTGTACAATTTGTATAATGGGTAAACATAAGCAAGATAGTTTTGCTTCAGCCTCTAATAGAGCCCATGAGCAAATAGAGTCAGTGCATACATATTTGTGTTGTCCAATGCAGGAAAAAATAGTTGCTGGCAGTCTCTATTTTCTTACTTTCATTGATGATTTTAGTAGGAAAATTTGGGTGTATTTCGTCAAATATAAATCAAAAACATTTTCCAAGTTTAAGGAGTTCAAAGCTGAGGTTGAAAAACATAGTGGGAAGTTTATTAAAGTTCGGAGGTCTGATAAAGGAGGTGAATATGAATCTAACGAATTCATTGATTTTTTAAAACAACATGGTATTAGAAAACAAATGACAACCAGTTATACTCTGTAGCAGAATGGAGTCACAAGAAGAAACAATCAAACAATTATGAATATGGCTCAAAGTTTGCTTAAAACAAAAAAATTGTCTAAAGATTTATGGGCTGAAGCAGTTCTATGTTTGGTATATATCTTGAATAGATTGCCAACTTCCAGTGTCCAAAGTTTTGTACCTGAAGAGGCATGGAGTGGAAAAAAGGTAACTGTTTCACACTTTCGCGTATTTGGTTGTATTTCTTTCGCTCATGTTCCATAGAAATTAAGAAAGAATCTTGATGATAGGAGTGAAAAGTATATTTTTATAGGATATAGTGATCAATCTAAGGCATACATATTGTTTAATCCTATAACTAAAAGGTTTGTCATAAGTCGAGGTGTGAAATTTCTGGAAGACAAGTCTTGGAATGAAATGGAGAACTATACTTGTCTTAATCCTTTTATTATATTAGACGAACATCAAGCACCTGCAATTAGCACTCCAAGATTATAGGTTCAAGAAAAAACCAGTAGTAGTTCATCAAGTAGTAGCAATTCATCATCTTTTGAGTCTGATTCTGATAATCCTAAAATTAGAAACTTAAGTGATATTTATGCACAGGATGATGTTGATGATATTGTAAATTTTGCATTTCTTTCATTTCAACCTACTTGTTTTGAAGAGGCTATAAAGGATAAAGAATGGGTAGATGCAATGAATAATGAAATCGATGCTATTGAAAAAAATCAAACTTGGGATTTGGTTGATTTACTTGATGATAAAAGTTCTATAGGTGTCAAATGAGTTTTTAAAACAAAGTTAAATGAGAAAGGTGAAGTTGATAAGCACAAAGCAAGATTAGTTGCCAAAGGTTTTTCTCAGCAGCCTGGCATAGATTATGGTGAAACATTTCCACCTGTAGCAAGAATTGATACTATTTGATTTGTATTAGCTATAATAGCACAAAACAAATGGCCGATTTACCAAATGGATGTAAAGTCCACTTTTTTTAATGGTGTTTTGAATGAAGAAGTGTATGTTGATCAGCCACCTGGTTTCAAAATCAAGAATCAAAACCATAAGGTGTATAGATTGAAGAAAGCATTGTATGGCTTGAAGCAAGCTATAAGAGCTTGGTACAACCAAATAGACCATTACTTGTTGAATAATGGTTTCAAAAGAAACGACCATGAGCCCACTTTATAGATCAAGATTGATCATCAAGGTAATATTTTGATACTGTGTCTTTATGTTAATGACATAACTTATACAGGTAACATGGAGTTAGATGAAATTAAAGCTGCAATGAAAAATGAATTTGAAATGACAGATATTGGATTAATGAGATACTTCTTAGGTATCAAAGTAAAACAAGCATACAATGGTATGTTTATGAGTCAACAGAAGTATGCTACTGACATTTTGAAAAAGTTTAAGATGGGCAGGTGTAAATCGGTGGATACTCCTATTGAATTTGGTACAAAGTTAAGTAAATATGATGTGGGCACTATTGTTAATGTGACTTTGCATAAGCAACTTGCTGGTAGTATTATGTATCTTACTACTACTAGACCTGATATGGCATTTGCAGCTAGTTGTATTTCTAGGTTTATGGAATCTCCTAAAGAATGTCATTGGAAAGATGGAAAAAGGGTGTTAAGATACATTGCAGGACATCTACTTATGGTCTATCTTATGTAGCCTCTATATACAGTAAGCTTGTTGGTTATACAGATAGTGATTATGCAGGTTGTATTGATGATCGAAAAAGCACTTCTGGCTATGCTTTTCTATTTGGCAGAAACTTGATCTCGTGGTCATCCAAAAAGCAGCCCATAGTTGCGTTTTATTCAACAGAGGCCGAGTACGTTGCAACAAATTCAGCATCATGTCAAGCAGTGTGGCTAAAGAGACTTCTCTCTGACTTCGGATATACAAAAAAAGAACCTATTTCAATATTTTGTGACAACAATTCCACTATTTCCTTGTCAAAGAACAATGTATTTCATCAAAAGAGCAAAAATATTGACACTCATTTTCACTTCATTCGTGAACTCGTTAATAATGGTGATATTGTTCTCAAATTTTGTGATTCCAAGGAGCAGTTAGCGGATATTTTCACAAAACCGCTAGGAAAAGTTAATTTTGAATTTCAATGTCAAAAGTTAGGAATAAAACAATGTAACTCTCAAAATTAAGGGGGAGTGTTAAAGATTTAGTTTATAATTATTTAGTAAACAGTTATGATTCAGTTTCTCCCATAACCGTCCGATTGCATGTAAATGTAGAGTATGTTTTTCCAGCAATTCATTCTCTGTTGTTGCTTGTCTTCTCTTTTTTTCATTCTATCATATAAGTTGTGAAATTTAACAGCTGTAAAAATTGTGAAGTTTATTTGTCCCAGATATTTTTTAATTACAAATAATTTAATAAATAATAATAATAATAACAATATTACCCATATTAAAAAATTTATTGTTCATTCATATATATATATATATATATATATACATATATATATATATATATACATATATATATATATATATATATATATATATATATATATATATATATATATATATATATATACAAATATATATATATATATATATATATATATATATATATATATATATATATATATGATCAATTTTCTATTTAAAAAATTATAAAAAGACTCCATATTTTGTGATATTTTTACGTTTCGTTTAAACAGTATTACAACCTTCTTAGTTTCTCCATAAAAATTCCTATGGGGCGTACATTTGTTATGGAGGTTTAAAAACACTTTAAATGAAATTTAAGATCTTAATCATAAATTCATTAAAAACATTAAGTAAAGCTATCATGCACTAGTGTAAATTTTCATTTTTTTACTATTACCAGCCTAGATCCATCTTAACTCCCATTCTATTAAGTGTAAATTTTTGTTTTCCGATCTATTAAGTGCATAGAGTATCAAATCTCTCTCTCGAGGTGAAAATCTTTTTTTTGAGTGCAAAACTGAGGAAATGTTTGCACCTCTAAAGATTTGATCCCTCTTAGCCCTTAATAGATCTGGAGTTAAGATGGATCTAGGCTCATGTGCTGCCAAGGAAAATCTATTGATAATATGAGAAAATCTTCTTAGTTACATCACTTTGTTGAGATGATAAATATTGTAAAATAATTTTAATGATGAAAATGATGAAATAAAAATTTTGAATGCAAAGTGACAATGTAGTAATATTGAATGATAGAAAATGTGAATAATAATAATGTGCTCAATTACAAATAGTGTTCATTGTGATCAATCTCAAACTATTTTTTTTCTACTATTCTTATTTTCGCCCCTGTTATTTTTGTCATCTTTTCATATCGAATATATGAAAATGACACTTGGAATCGTAAACCATTTAAATATTTAGCTCGAGTTGTTGTAGTAAACATCATACATTGTCTCTCTTGCTCTCCAATATTAATAGGTTTAATTACTATAACACAAAAATCAATGTACATTGTCAATAATTTGTTATGCTTACTGAAATCAATGCACTATCAATCCAATGAATTTAAAATTAATGTACCATCATACATCCAATTACATAAAATCAGAAATCAACATATACACTGAAATCAGTGCATCTAATGCAAGTAATAAAATAGGATTAAAAATCAACATCTACACTCAGATCAATGAATTTAGTGAAAGTAAGAAAATATTGTTAGAAACCAACAACTACACTGAAATTAATGCATCTAGTGCAAGCAATCAAATAGGATTGGAAATCACCATCTACACTGAAATCAATGTATTTAGTGCAAGCAATAAAATATGATTAGAAATCATCTACATTGAAATCAAGGCATCTAGCCCAAACCATCAAATATAATTAGAAATCAACACCTACATTGAAATTAATGCATTAGTGCAAGCAATCAAATAGGATTAGAAATTACCATCTACAATGAAATCAATTAATTTAGTGCAAGAAATCAAATATGATTAGAAAAAATCTACATTGAAATCAATGCATATAGTGCAAGTGATCAAATATAATTAGAAATCAACATCTACACTAAAATCAATTCATCTAGTGAAAGCAATCAAATATTATTAAAAATCACCATTTACACTGAAATCAATGCATCAAGTGCAAGAAATCTTCTTCCCTATCTCCCCCCTCTATTTTTATCTATATCTCCATCCATCTCTCCTTCTTTATTTCTTTATCTCACCACGCCAAACACACACGCTCTCTCACTCCATATCTATCAATCTCTTTGTCCATCCCTCCTTGTCTTCATATATCTCTTCTTTCTCTTCACCTTCCATCTATATCTCTATCTCCCTCTGTCTCTCTATATCAACCCAAAAGCATAAAATCTCTTTCTCCAATCTATATATCTACCACTCCATCCTCCTCTCCCCCCCTCTTTCTCTCTTCCCATTCCCTCCCTCTCCCCTGATTTTATCTCTCTTCCATCGTGCTATCCTCTCTCCCTCTCTCTCCATATTCCTTATCACTCCCTCTCCCTCTCTCTCCACCTTTCACTCTTTATGGATTTATTCTTTCCCCCATCTCTCTCCCCCTCTATCTCCATCTCTCTTTCACTACACCTCTTGACTCTCTCTCTTCCTCTCTCTCCCACCCGTCTCTCTCTCTCTCTCTCTCTTCACCTTCCAACTTTGTTACTATATGTCTCTCTCTCCTTCTTTCCCCCCTTCTCTCCATATCTCCTTGTTTGTCTCTTTATCTCACCCCATAACATACACACTCTCTCTCCATCTCTCCCTTTTCACTCCCTCTCTCTCTCCACTACTCATTCTCTGTCTTTCCTCTTCCCTCCCTCTCTCCCCATCCAGCTCCCTCTCTCTCTCTCTCTCCCTCTCTCATCCTCTCTTTTCCTTCCTCTATCTCACTTTATCCCCTACTTCCCTCTCTCTTCTCCCATCACACACACACAAACACACACACACTCTCTCTCTCTCTCTCCCATACAATCCTCTCTCTTCCCACATACTCTCTTTCTCTCCCCCCTTTCTCTCCTGCATCCCTCTATCTGCCCCCCCTCCCTCCCTCCCCTCTCTCTATTTTCCATTCAATCCTCTCTATCTTCCCTCCAATCCTTTCTCTTTACCCATCACTCTATATCTCTCTCCAAATATGTTAATATATCCCTCCCTTTCTCCTTCTCTCCCCCCTTATATGCATCACTCCTTCTATGTCTCTTTATCTCACCCCTAAACATACACATTCTCTCTCCATATATACCTTTTTACTCCCTCTCTCTCCACTTCTCCCTCTCTATGTCTTTATTCTTCCTGCCCTCTCTCCCCATCCAACTCCATCTCTCTATCCCTCCTTCTCTCCTCCTCCTCTCATCCTTCCCCTCTCTCTCTCTCTCTCTCCCCCTTTATCTCCTACCTCCCTCTCCCTGCCCTCTCTCTCTCTCTCTCTCTCTCTCTCTCTCTCTCTCTCTCTCACATCCAATCCTCTCTCATAACTAGGGAAAATTTTATGGGTTAACATTCGCAGGTGGGCTAATTTTCCATGCTTTTGCAAAAAATAAGATTCGCCAATGTCCACTTTTTTGAAAATTGATTCGCCCAAATTTTATAGTATAAAATTATTTTACCCTAAAAATGGCCAAAACTTTATATATACTAACATAAAATAATTAGAAACATGAAATATTTTACAGAAATATCATAAAAAAATTAAAATTTACATATTGGGGACTATTAAGATTCGCCAAAGTTTCTAAACTTTAAGATAAAATTCCATCCTTAAAATTTTCCTTGCTCCTTATCCCTCTATCTCTCCTTGTCTTTCTCCCACCTCCATCTTATGTCTCCCTCTCCCTCTCTTACCCATCTCTACCTCTCTCACTCTTCTCCCCCTCTCTCTCTTCATTCCTCCTCTCCTTCAGTTTATTTCCATCTCTCCCTTGTCACTCCTCAATTTCTGCACCTCTATCATATTTCTTTGTTATTCCCTCTTATATATATCTAGAGTTAATATATATATCATGATATATTAATATATATTATAATATAACAAATTTAATATTGTGTTAATCCAAAGTTATTAAATTTAATAATATTAATATTATAATATATCAATATGAATATTAGATTTAATAATAATAATAATACTAATACTAATAATAATATTAATGTTAGGGTTAACAATATTTTTTTTTGCATGGTATCAATAATAATTTGGTGGATGGTATTTGGCCCATAGACTTGGTATATAATCAGATGTTGATTTCTAATCATATTAGATATATTTTGATTGATTTTCCTTACCTCTTTATACGTCTTTATATTTATTTATTTACCATAGATCTTTTATAAATATGATATTTGGCCCATGGTATTTGTCCCATGGTATTAATAATTGTTACACTAAAATTTGTCACCATGAAATTGAGCTGTCTATATGGGTTATAATTACCTATTTATTGCTCCCTCAGAAGTCTAAAAACATAAAGTTCCCCAAATCAAGTCTTGGAACTGGAAGAAGCTCTTAAAAATCGTAAAAAGCCCACTCTCGCACTTTTCCTAGTCATTCCGTGTGGTACTGCAGCTAATTGCTATAAAAACTACGACACATCCCACACGTAAAGTTCATAAAAACTGCATACCACCGTAAAAAGGTAAAATAAAGAGAAAAGTAAGTTCGAGAAGCCCAGATAGTCGAATATTCTCCCAGCTGGGGTCTTCTAGAAGCGTTATTTGGTCGAGCTTCGTCCCTTCCATTCATTAACCTTCATCCCTTCATAAATTTAACTATCCCTTGGTTTTTGGAGCTAAAATCCCATAATGAGAGGGCTTTATCCCTTCCTTTTTGGAGCTGAAACTACCTCTCTTCAGCTATAAATTGAGACCAATTTTCTGTCTCAATGGTACTTTTTGATACTTAGTAGTTGATACTTACTTCTTATCTTATAGAAGAGAATTACTGAAAGAATTATACTCTCCATGTTTGGCATCATTGGCATGAGACAGATTACATACTCATGGCCATAGCCTTATGCCAATCTAGAGAGTTGGAGTCTTGTCAAGTTAAGGAAAACGGTTGTTCGAGACCTCGGAACAACCTGTACAAAAATCAAGGCGTTAAGGTTGTAAGGTTTCTTATTTTATTCAAAGTTAATACAAATGGATTCTATTTTCTCATTGGGTTGTTCATCTATCTTTTGAATGATTTAATTCTTATACTCCTTGATCACTAAGATAGATTATTGCTTTCGAATTATCATACTTCATAGATGATTTTGATCTTGTTTTCCTGTCTTTGATTGCAGATCTTATATGTTGGATCGATAACTTCTGGAGTGACTGGATTGAAGAAGCGACTGTATTGAAGACCCAATAAGCATTGGACTTCAGGTAGGAGTATCTACTCGTAGTTAATGAGAAATTCTTAAGAAAAATAGTCTAGAGAAAATGGTCTACATATGTTTATTTGTTTCTAGATATCCTTAGGATACTAGGGATATAGCTCTTGTCCACAAGAGGGATTCATCGGTGCAACAAAATGGTGACTCCACTTGTTGTAAAACCAGCTCCAAAAAGAGAAGAAAAGAGATGTCAACGCCTTATAAATAAGCCATTTTGAGGGGGAAACCTCCAATACATTACATGAATGAACAATTCTTGGATGATACAAATGACAAAACCTCCTTTCTATGTATAGGAGTCCATGGGGCCACAATGTAATCCTAGTGGGGCACAATGTAATCCTAGCCAACCTAAGAATAATAATGTAAGGGCACAATAATAACAATATGGGGGTTACAGGGGTACAACAATAACAATAAGGGGGGCTACACTAACATAATAAGGGACTACACTATTAATATAGGGACATAACATGCTCCTCTCCTTCAAAAAAGTGTTGTCCTCAACACTTGAGTAGCTCTGGGTGCTTCTGTATAAAATTCTCATCCTCCCATGTAGAATATTTAGTGGGTAAGTTCTTCCACTTGATGAGATACTTTGAAATTGATTGATTCCATAGCTGTCGAGTTCTTGTTTCCGTGACTGCTTCAGGTTCCAATATGAGTTTTCCTTCATCATTAAGTTCTTGCAATATTGTTTGAACTGGAAGATTTTCACCTATAACCTTCATTAAGCATGAAACATGGAAAACTAGATGCACTCGTGAAGAAGCATGAAGCTCCAATTTGTATGCCATAGTACCAATATTTTTCAACACCTTGTAAGGACCATAGTAATATGGCGATAATTTATTATCCTTCTTAGCTTGCTTGAGGGACATTTGTTTGTATGGTTGTAGCCATAAAAATACCCAATCTCCTACATCAAAACGTCTTTCGCTGCGATGTTGATTCGCCTGTTGTTTCATTCAATTTTGTGCCAAATTCAAGTTATCCTTTAAGAGTTGGAGAAATTCTTGTTGATTCTCGATGTGATCTTCCACTACTTGAACCTTCAAATTTTCTCTTAAATATGACGTGATGGATGTTGGATGATATTAATAAAGTACCATAAATGGGGTCATTTTTGGTGCAGTATGGAAAGAAGTGTTATACCACCATTCAACGGGAGGTAACCACTTGACCCATTATGTTTGTTTATCAGATACAAAACAACGAAGATATCCTTCCAAAAATTTATTTACTATCTCATTTTGACCATCAGATTGAGGATGATAAGATGAGCTATGAGCTAATTGAGTACCCAAACAAGAAAATAACTCCGTCCAAAAATTTCCACTAAAAATGGGATCTTTGTCACTCAAAATAACCCTTGGGTTTCCATGTAGCTTTTGAATTGTGTCCATAAAGGTAGTAGCAATTGTAATTGCTTTAAATGGATGAGATTATGCACAAAAGCGTGCATACTTGGTAAGTCTATCAACTACCACTATGATGACACTCTTTCCTTTGGACTTAGTGTTGAGGAGGTAAATCCCCTCTGCGGACAGAGGCGATCCCACTAGCCCAGATCGGGTCTAGCAAAAATCAAGTCATGCAATGACGTTGGTTCCTAGTTACAAAAAGACAAAGATCACAACGAGTAGCCTACCTCAAATCCCACGCATTTGTCGTTGAAGGAAAGATGAAGTTTCCTATCCCTCGCTCGACAGATTACAATCATTTCATTTGACACGTCCAAACACCTGTACACATGCAAAGAAACGATGACATACAATGTAAAATCTAAAGCTTGTAACTATACATCAGTCAGAGAGGATATAATTAATTGCATTACATAAATAAATGAACACATGAATGGAACCAAAATCAGAGTCACTTATATTATAAATGACAAAAGGGAGATTACAACCAAATGCTCTGAGGCTATGATCTTCCTTCGATGGGGATTGTAGTGAAGCGTGTCTCAACAAAGCCTGTCGGGAATATGGACGAAGCTCTCTCTCTCTTCGGCTTGGCTCTCAATAGTTGCCCGGCTATAGTTTCCTTCCTACAAGTTTAGCTACCAATCATTCAACTATTCAGCCCTAACCTATTTAGCCAACACATCAATGGAATAGGGCTATGTTTATAGAGGAGGGGAGGAGGTTTGGATCCCTACAATAGTGGAAGGGAGGCCTTATCCCTTGGGAGATTTCCCCATAAGGTGGAAACACGAGGCCAAAGGAGGAAGTCCATGGTTATTCAGTCGAACCACTTCCTATGACTCATCCACGAAGTTGATGTGATCGAAACTTCACCTCTTTTTTAAAAAAAAATTCCATAAGCAGATTGGCGCGGGTGCTTAACTGGGACAGAGTGCCAACTGGCACGGGCTTAGTGTTAATTTTTCTCATTAGCACGAGGGCATAATGGGCTACCAGCACCAAGCCAAAAACAGGTGGTTTTAATGGTCTGCTTAGGAAATAGTCAACAGAAGGATTGTTGTCCTCATGACAAGGGATGCAATGATGGTATTTGCAAGGCATTAAACTCCTAATTATTCACAGAAATGACCCTCCAATGGATGAGATGGGGATTAGAGGGACAGTGACAAACTACTGTGTAACAGATGCCTCCTAAAGCATGAGGTCCAAGAGAGAGGGAGGGGTGAAATGCTTTATGAGAATGCACCCAACTGAAAACACTATCGTCGAAAGACCTGAAAATATAAGTGCAACTGATATCTCTAATACATGATACGTGGTATGGGTGCAGCCATCCATCAAAGAGTGTACAATCACAAGGATCCAAGGTATGGATGCAGCCATCCAGCAAAGAAGGATCAACATGTAGACTTAGGTATGGTCACAGCCATCTAATAAAATGAGTCATGTAATCAATCATGATAACCCACAAAAACCCGCAGCCTGGATTTCATCAGAAAAAATCCAAGATCTTGAGCTCCATCTCGACCCAAACAGATTACAAGTTCGAGCATGTGAATAAGTGAGTTGAAGTCGAACATGCAATAAAATCGTCTAATTACGAGCCAATAATGAAAGCCGTTAACAAACGCGAGAGGAACTACCAATAATGATGATGGCCCTCAAGGTACTATAGTTACAATCCACGAAATGTGAATAGTGAGCTTGCGTCAAACACCCGTAGAATCATTCGATCGAAGGCCAATAATGAAAACCTTGTGTTGAATGCGAAGAGCCTACCATTAAGGCATGTAGGCTCCAAGGTACCTGAAGGGAGTCTCTAGATCAGTTTCCTGGATAATGAGTTGAAGTCGACAGGAAATGACCTTTATCGAAGGTGGGCCATAGTGTTTCCCACATCATCGACACGAGACAGAGGAATATGATGTTTGCAAATCAAGATCAGTAGAGAATTAGAGGGAGGTTGAAAACTGCAGAGGCCAACTTCTCTTGAACATATCGGCGACATGACACTGGATTTGGAAGTATTTGAAATCAAAGGATCTGAGGTCATGATGACGTGGAAAATAGCAGATGAGCGGTCAAAAGATATTACCCAAACCCACGGAGGCAAGAAGAGAACGAGATGAGATGTCCCTAACCCAACACGAATGCAGACAAGTGCCATGTTCAAGAGCGACATACTACTGACACGACGGTGATACTGGTTCCATTTTCCCACACCATTTCTAGTGAGTACCTATTTATTTTTACACAAGCTTGAAGAGGATACCATATCCTTCTCATGTAAGTTTGTCCTTTAGACAAATCCAACCTAGTACGTTTAACGAGCCCTATGCAGGAGGAACTCGAGTATCGTCATTGCGATGGAGTTTGATGTCATTAGTTTTTAACGAGTCTGACAAAGGAAGAACTCGATGTCTTTTCATGTTTAGAGAGTTTGAAAAGATAGCGGAAAAGAAAACTCCAACAGTCCCTTTTCATAGATAGTCCCACAGATTCGAAAAGGTAGAAAACTATATCTGAGAGAACCTCCTAGTCGCGATAGGCTAGGGTATTCCTTTTTCATAAATAATCTATCCCAGCATGAAAAAGGGTAAATGTATACTGGGTAGATGTTGTTTCATAGCCAATTTAATGAGCTCAAAATGACAAGCGACTCGGCAATCTTTTCAATTTTAGAGAGTCAGAAAAGAGCTGAAAGGTGAATCCTCCTGGAGGAACGAGTGGTATAAAGGGCAGAAACTAGTTCTGGTGATGGTGGAACTACTCAGAACAAGATAAAGGTCACGAGGCTAGCTAACAATACCACTCATCACAGAAGTTCCTCAGGAATGGGTAAAACAACCAAGTGAAGGCATATGATCAACCAAGCAGATAGTGACGATGGAGTGAGAAAACCAAGGCTCATCTGGGAAAAATAGGCCGATAAAATGACAATCACGAGAGGTAAAATGGGAATGGTTTCATTTTTACACAAGCTTGAAATCAAGAAACTTTGCTTGAAGTTGGTTTCATTTTTACACAAGCTTCAAACAATGATAAACTATGCTTGAAACCGGTTTCATTTTTACACAATCTTGAAATGGAAGCAAACTATGCTTGAAAAATTAAGCATGCCCCCAGCATGGTGACTCAATTCGAGGTACATGCCCTGCAAACTTCAGTTAATAGGAAATGGAGTGAAGTTTCAAAAACGAGATCAAGAGAAAGACTCCATTGGGATTTTACGAGATCTTACAAAGACTCGAATTGAATGGGAATGTGTTTCATTGTTTTAACGAGGTTGAAACATTAAAATAACTATCCTCAGGATGACCTTGTTTCATTTTTTAGAGAGCTTGACACAAGAAAATGAACTATGCTTTGACCAGCTTGTTTCATTTTGAAGGAGCTTGACGCAAGAAAACGAACTGTGCTCCAACATACCTTGTTTCATTTTTTAATGAGCTTGACACAGGAAAAGAACCATGCTCCATAGACAACTCATCATAATGAATAAGAAGTCATAGCTTCCAAGGGTTACCCATCCGATGGAAGGAAAACATCTTGGAAGTTTGGACCTAATGTCCCCAGCACACGATGTACAACAGCACTATCACTGATTATGGGCATAGGACAGGTAGCCACATAATTGACATGCGGCGGGGATGACACAATTGGCGGATAAAGATCTGGCAGGGATGATGGTGGAGTAGCTGTCATATTAGGACCAAATAATGCAAGTTGTTCGATGGTCACAATCCGACCTTGGTGCGAAAAACACATCACACGAAAGAGGGAGGAGACAAGTGCTCCCATGGCATAAGTATAATCGCGGCCCAAGAGTAGATTAAAGTCCAAGAGGCCAAGAACAACCATCATGTCCATATGGACAATTTTCCCTCCCAAAGTAACATGCAACTTCGGAAGGATCCCTAATGGTTGAATAGTTCTTCTGTTAAACACCAATATATTATGTGTAACAGGCACAAGCCGCAGCACACCAAAAGCTTCCCAAGTAGTGGAAGACATAATAATAACAGATGCGCCTTCATCTATTATAGTGCTAGGTACGACCAGATCAAAGGTTTGTATCGTTATCTAGAAAGGCACATAAGACGGAAGGCGGTATTCGACAAATTGACTCCAATCAAAGTAAGCGACCAAAATACTTGGTGGGAGTACCATCAAACCAAGATGGTCTTCCCCTGGTGTTACGGAAGAAGGAGCATACTCCACGACTTTCATCACGAAGTCGGGAGGGTTATCCTCTAGGACCTTCATCACGGGAGGCAGAGGAGCAGCTTCTTGAGGTATGGGGACAGGAGAATCTTGCTCCAAGTCCGAGGAATATGAAGAAACAAGAAGAACATGAGGGATATGAGATCCACTCTCGATGGAAAAGACCTGGTGCACCGTAGGCTTAGCCAGATCAATCGATCCGATGACCAATGGTTAGTCAGGAATGGATTCATGATTGTGAGTTTTTGGGGGAGCGGGATCAGGCAAGGATGACTCTTGACCGATCGAGGCATCAACTGGTGGAGGACTCAAAGAAAGTTGCTTGTAACTAGCTGGAAGGCATGGTGTAGAAATAGTCGAGTTGTCCAAAACTATCTTGGCTTCATCCATATACGAACAAAGGTGAATGGCATGGTGCCCTTCACACAACTCATAGGGATTGGCAAGCTTTCCCTGCTTGTTAGGAGATTTACCAGCACTAGCTGAAGACATGCCCCCAACCTGAGTCTCGGAAGCCAAAGGAAACAACGGACAATCGTTGGACCATACTTCAAGCATCTTGGGAATTCCAGGGCAATCTCTAAGAAGATGGTTTCCCTGGCACAAAATGCAAGGGAAATTAACTTTCTGTAGAGGGTTGGAAGGTTTATCGATGGATGGTTTCTTAGGTGCAATATCCGTAGAGCTAGCCTCTCCTTTATTTGAATTCTTCTTCTTAGTCTTCTTGTTCTTATTCTTAGCCACCTGGTTACTAGAATCCAAACTTTCACCAGGCGAAGTAGAAGAGGGGGACGTAGAAACAGGCGAAGAAGGGGAGAGGTCCACCCTGGAATCAACATGACATTTTTCAGGCGGAGGAACTAATTGAAAGGACAACGTTGCCATATAAGGAGCACTAGCATTTCCAAAAGGATAAAAGGGACCAGGATTCCCATCGGAGGTGATTCCTTGGTTGGTGAACTTTAGAAAATTTTCCATCGGAAACGGCCCAAAACAACACCCTAAGGAAACTAACTTTAACCGGGAATATTTCGTGGGCAGTTAATTTTTAAAACATTGAAATAGAACTCTGCCATTTCATATTTTAAGAGTTGAGAAATAGGAAAAAGGTGACTCTATCACTTTTCGGTTGGACAAGAGCTCGATGATATTTTCAGTTAAAAGAGTCAGCAATGATCAAAATGACTGCTCTGGTAATCTAGACAAATGGGTGTACCACATATCCGTGAACTGCCATATACGCCTTTGTTAAAAAATGAAAGAGAAATCAACCAAGGACTTGACGTACGTGAAGGTAATCACCCCGAATGCTGTGTATGGTGTATCACAGGTAAAAGGTAGTGGAATCGGCTTCCTACGGATAAAGGATAGCAACCTAATGGGGTCTCCCTTTATATATGTGATGGTACGGGGAGCACAAGTCCTTACTAGCACTGTCTAAAGCTAGATGGCGAATGACAACTACTAGGTTTAATGACCCTGGAACACATTACTAGCCTAGACCTTTAGATATTTCGTTAATGTTTTAATGTTGCCTTAGGTTAATTTAATAAATTTTATGGTTGATATTCAATTATGTCTTGGTTTCAAGGCCCTACCGCATGTCATCTGAAAATATCCTATATGCAGCTATATGAGAAAAGAAATCTTTCAATTCGATGAATGTTATCTAGTTAAGGGAAGAGTTCCAAACAATGATGCAGCAAACAACAATACTGAAAATGAAACTTTTTCCAAACTAGATGACTTTCACTATCTAAAAGTAGTCTAAAACATTCAACGATGCGAATTATGCAATGTAATCTATGAAAAATCCTCTTTTTTGAAAACTCTGCAATTGTAATCTATGCACAATTTCCTTTTTCTTTTGAAATGATAAGAATGCACTCAATGCATTTTTCGATGAAATGAGAATCTACTTAATGCATGCTTTTAATGAAAGAGAATGCACTCAATGTGATTTTTAGCTTTTAATAATTAAACAATGTGATCCAAGTTCAATGATAAATCTCAAAAAATACTCTTCAATGCAATGTGATCTAATGCATTTTAACAAAAAGAAAACTCTGAGATGAAAAAAAAATGAACACAAATCTCCTTAATGGAAGTATGAATGCAAAAAGGATGCAAAACCACTCTAAGAATGCAATCCTTGTTTTAAACACTTTGTAACAAAATTCCTCAAAAGGCTACAAGACATATGAGGTCAAGCACAAAAAGGACTTCCAAAGCATGAACTCAAAACAAGGCATTCATTCCCTTTTACATCAAACAATCAAGAAAGAATACTTTTTAGTTGAACAAAGAGAAATGTAATCTATGCTCATAAGTGAAAAAGTAGAGGAGAGAACAAGTAAATCATACAGAGAAAAAAATTGAAAGGGCAAGACACACTGGTGAAGGATTTAATGAAAAAACCTCAATTTCTCATACACCCTGAAGTTGGCATGAATTTTGTGGGTGAAACTAGCACAAACTGGCACGACTTTCTCACTAACAACTAGCACCAATGGGCAATTGGCATGGGTTGCTAACTGACAACTAGCACCAATCGACGCAACTGTCAGAAAAATAAAAGCGCCAATGCCTAAATGGGAAAAAACAACGAATTTCTCCCAACCAAGACTAGACTTACCACTTCAAGCAAAAAATAAAAGATCATAATTGATGAAAAACATAGGAACAAATAGAGAAATGGTCGTTCGACTAAATCCGTCAAATGACTAAGACCTCAAAGAGTGACAAACTCAAAGGAAACTCCCCAGTGGAGTCGCCAGTTTGTTGAGGAGGTAAATCCCCTTTGCAGACAGAGGTGATCCCACTAGCCTAGATCGGGTCTAGCAACAATCAAGTCACGCAATGACATTGGTTCCTAGTTACAAAACGAAAAATATCGCGACGAGTAGCCTACCTCAAATCCCATGCAGTTGTCATTGAAGAAAAGATGATGTTTCCCGTCCCTTGCTCGACAGATCGCAATCCTTCTGTTCGACACGTTTGAACACCTATACACATGTAAGGAAACGACAACATACAATGTAAAATATAAAGCGTGTAACTATACATCAGTCAGAGAGGACATAATTCATTGAATTACATAAAGAAATTAACACATGAATGGAACCAAAATCAAAGTTGCTTATATTATAAATGACAAAAGGGAGGTTACAACCAAATTCTCTGACGCTATGATCTTCCTTCGGTAGGGCTTACATTGGAGTGTGTCTCAACAAAGCTTTTTGGGAATCTAGACGAATCACTCTCTCTTTGGCTTGGCTCTCAATAGTTTCATAGCTATAGTTTCCTTCCTACAAGTTTAGCTACCAAGCGCTCAGCTATTCAACCCTAACCTGTTCAACCAACTCATCAATAGAAGATGGCTATATTTATAGAGGAGGGTAGGAGGTTAGGATCCCTACAATAGTGGAAGGGAGGCCTTATCCCTTGGGAGGTTTCCCCATAAGGTGGAAACAAGAGGCCAAAGGAGGAAGGCTGTGGTTATTCAGTCGAACCACTCCATCGAACCACTTCTTATGACTCATCCATGAAGTTGTTATGATTGAAACTTCGCCTCTTTTTTTTAGAAAACTTTCCATAATCGAAATTGCATGGGTGCTTAAGTTTGGGCACTATAGGGTAAAATTCTTGGGTTGTTGGTTATCGTATATCCCTCTCAGGGCTTTCCGGTGCAGGGCGGACGGTAATATTAGGCATGCCAGTTCACAAAGATGGCATATACATGTTCATATTAACTTAAAACAACTTGATGGAATGCGATAGAAAATTACCTCTTTGATGATCTTGGAGTCCCTTGGAGAGCACTAGGTAGCGAAACAAGAGTCCTTCTTCACCGGCTCCAAATCTTAGTCCTACAATCAATCAAAGCACTCGTGTAATTTCTAACACAACATATATCCTATCAATTAAGCCAATATATAATGAACCTCTAAATCATGCCCATCTGAGCCATTCATATCATACTATGTAAATATTCAAAAAATAATGACAATATTAATCATCGAATGGAAAAAACAGATACAGTTCTATTGATTTTGAAAGAAGGAGGATTACAACAGTCGGTTGTACCAAGCCCTCCTCAGCCTTCCAATCTCTCTATCTCTCAAGTGGTGAAGTCTTAGTCAACAAGCTCTCTAGGAACCTCTTTGACTCTTGGCCTTCACACTATAACACTATTCTCTACTTCACAAGTATTCAGAACATTAGCAATCCTTCGACCTTCAACTAAGAGCCTTCAACTCCTTTTTATAGGAGAGGGAGAAAGCCATTGTTGCCTTTCTCTTTCCACTAGTTTGGAATAGAAAAAACTAAGATGTTTCTTTAATCTCTATGATTTTGCCTCCTTGGGAGTTTAGTCTTTTATGGCAGTGACCAATAATGAATTGGTGCTTTGCAGTTTCCTTTGTGAACTGACTCTCTTGTGAGGGAAAGCCAGAGATTCAAATCATTATCCACGCATTTTTCCCATTTCAAACTCAAAACACGGGTAACGCTGCCCTCTAGTGTAAACAGAGCGTTTCCCTAGCCACTAACGCGGCACATTTACTGGTCTCATGCGTTATAACGCTCTTGTTTTGTTATAGAAAGGCGTTACCTTGGCAGAAATAGGTTTAATTTAGGTCTTTGTATTCCTTCCATATTTGTCTTCTCCTCTGAGTTGATGAGGAGGTATTTTGACCTGTAACAGATGCCCCCTAAAGTGTGAGGTCAGAGACGAAGACGATGGCCGAAATACTTTATAATTTGTGTAGAGATAAAGAGATTGAAAGACTAAGGAAAACCTGAAACAACAACATATGTCAGAAAATATAGTATCTGCCTTGAGTCGGGCATTCCCATGCTCAATAGCTTAAACAACATGATTTCTCTAGAATAGAGATATGAAGAATCTGTCCACCGATAAGCACAATGTGGAAGTGTCTATCATAACAGGATTAGGCTGAAGAAGCTGTCTCCATAAACAATATCGCAACTTGGGGAAGGAAACACAACTTTAATGATGTAGCCTTTGCCCCAAGGTCTTGACCGCCGATTCACTTAAACTGCATATTCCTCAACATGTGAATGAATGAGTTGTCATCGAACATCTGAGAAATCGTCTGATTACCAGTCGATAATGAAAATTGTTAACAGACGTGAAGGTGGCCACCGATAATGATGATGGTCCCTAAGATGCACAGTACAATCTAGTGAGTGTAAATAAAATGAGTTGAAGTCGAACACTCGTAGAATCATTCGACCAGGAGCCAATGATGAAGACCCCTGATCAAACACAAGACTACCTGCCACTGATGTCTGCAAGTATCCGGGTACTGATGGGTTTCTGGATCAGCTTCCTAGATAAGATGTTGAAGTCGATAGGAAGAGATCTGTTGAAAGGTAGGCACTGAGGCGTCCTACATCATTCAACACGAAACGGAAACCAACTGATGTTGTTTATGATTCGAGATAATGAAGAGGAAATGGGGATGTCGGACGACAAATAATTTCTGGCATAATGAGTGGTTTGGTTGATAACAGGAGCAGTAGATAGCGAGATCTGCTTGAACAATAGAAGGCACTCTAGTAGGGTGCTAGGCAGCTGAAGCTTGTTGAACACCAAAGAGTGTGTTAGGATTTTACCAGTGCAGGGACACTGGGAAATGAAGACTAATACTCATAGATGGTAGGGTTCGGCTAACTGCGAAAGAATTTTCTGGGAAGTGCCATGTTCAAGAATTTTGCTGCCAAATTGACCTTTTCTCAAATGTAACAAAGGTAGTATCCATTTTGTCCAAATTTTTCCCCGTCTGATTAAGTTTAACGAGTCCAGACGAGTAAACTCGGTGAATTTTTCATATTTAGAGAGTCTGAAAAATGTCAGAAAAGACAACTCTGTGCCCCGTCTGATTAGGTTTAACGAGTCCAGACGAGTAAACTCGGTGAATTTTTCATGTTTAGAGAGTCTGAAAAATATCATAAAAGACAACTCCATTGGGGTACCTTTGTCATGTCTTGATAACCGGGCACGGCAAAGGGATAATAGTAAGCCCGAAACAATTCATTTTCCGTGAGTTAGTCCATTGAAGCCGGAAAAGTGAGAAATCTATGTTCGATGGACGTCTACCTCATTTTGTTATGAGTATGAGGAGACGGAGTAAACTCAATACTCTTTGTGAAATTTTAACGAGTCCGACAAAGAAAAACTCGGTGCCCTCCGTGAAATTTTAACGAGTCACGCGGAGAAAAATTGGTTACTTTTTCAGTTTAAAGAGCTTTGAAAAAGAGAAAAGAATGGCTCCTTACTTTCTATCGTGGTATTTTAACGAGCCCGAAAAAGGAGACTCGGGGTTTTTTCAGTTTTATGAGCGAGAAAAAGATTCCTAAAAAGAAAGCTCAGTGCGTCTTCATAGTTTTAACAAGTCTGAAGAAGAAAACTATAGGTTTTTCGGATTAACGAGCACGAAAAAGACCATACAAAAAGAACGCTCAATATCGACTTCATATAAGTTTAACGAGTCTGAAGAAGGGAACTCGAGGTTTTTCAGATTAACGAGCAAGAAAAATACGATAAAAATTGTTAGCCCCCCTATAAATTTTTTGACAAGAAAATAGGGGGCTAAATCATTTTTGAGTCTTCAAGGATTGCATTTCCTCTGAAAACACAGTCTCCTTGAAGCCTCCATGTGTCTTTTATCCTTTGATAGTTTCCCCTCTGCTGATTCCCCTTTTAAAGCCTCTCTGCTGATGAAGAAATGCCCAAAGGCCTTCCTTTTCCCTTTATTTTTCCCCTTTTCTCCCCTTCTATTTCCCCATTTACCCCCAAATCCTCCTAAATCCCATTTAATTTCTACCCCCCCTTTTTTTTAGCCTTTTTCCACCCCCTTTTTCCCTCTCTCCAGTTACCTCCTTCACCTTCTAAATCATTAAAAGAGGGCTAAAAACCCACTTTCAGACCTTATTCTAAGGCCTGGACCCGTTCCCGCAAATCCCTTAACCACTTCCCCACGTGACCCTTACCCAAGACCAAGCGCTTAAGCCTTGGGGGCCAATCGCAATCGGAAGTCGGGCAGGTGCAAACCCCTGTGTAACATTGAAAATCCCCGATGCGATTGGGATATAACGTTAAGTCCACAGTCACATTCGCAGTTGATATACTTGATCGAGCAGTGACGCTAATTGTCTTGATCAATGTAATAAGCAGCATGCATCATACCCCCGATTGATCGCATCGCGCCAGGGTTTACTTCCTCAAGTCATAATCCACATCACAGCCCTCCATCTCCCAGCCGATCCAACGGCCGGTCTTATCCTTTTGCTCCTCAGGTTATTTGTCCCCACCATTGATCTCCACAGATGGACGCCCGACGCTCAATCTCTTTCCCCCTTCGATCATGATAGCAAGTCTTCTCGCGTGCCGCTCCCGATTTTTCTACTCCGATTTCATCCCTGGCCGTCCATCCTCCTGAGTCAAACTGACCATTGCCCTTGACTCTCAATCGCAGTCCTTCCATCTCCTCTTGATTGAATCTGACCTATCCCCCATTGTGAATCAACGACTGCTCCCTTCAATATGAAGTCCATCGATCGGCGATCGCAAGCCCTTCTCCCGTGCTCACGTAGGGGAATCTACGACATCAGATTTGGCCTCAAGATCATTGTTCCCACGGCGACTCAATCACAAACCCTCCCGATCGCAATATGTCCTTCCTTCGTCTCCCAGATTAATGTGTATTCGTCTACGTGTCCCCGCTGATCCAACGGCTCAGCGCTGATCACATCCTCTCCCATCGTCCTTCTCTATTTTCCCTCCGATTGCATCCCTGTCGTTGATTTAGATATGAGATCGACGGTTGTCGCTCAATCGCGTCCCCCCTCTCCAATCGCAATCGGAACTTTCGTGTTGTGCATTGCGATTGTTCCCCGCTCCGACCTCCGATTGCGATTGTGCGATTAGATCTCCGCCGTCCGTTCCCCCCAAGATCTGACGGTTCTGGTTCAATCGCCCTCCGCCTCCGCTGGGTCCCACATCCACCGCTTGACTCCATTGTTTTTCCGTGTTTTCCTATGTAAATCGCTCCAGTGGTGGCATTTGAGTTTTCACGCTATATGATCATTTCTCCGCCACTTTTCATTGTTTCTCCACTGTCCCGCCACCATTTCACCGCCCCCACAGCATTTCTCCGCCACCACTGTCCGGGTGTTAACAGATTCATCTTACTGTGCAGATGGCACAGAGAGGTCTTTCAACAGTTTCCAGCGAACCATCAAAGAGTTTTCAAAGGGGGTTAATGATTCCTAATGATATAATTAAGGTTAACCCCGCAGTTCAGAGGCAAGGCACTGTTTGAAGACTAAGAGTGCACCAGCAATGCAATAACTACGCTACCTAACAACACGAATTTTTCCTCCAGAGGTACACCTTCCCACAGCGTCCTCCATGCCTTCTTGAGCCCTGAGACAATTAAATACACTGACGGAAGCTCATTTCAGACAGTCAGGCAGCATTAAAGAAGCATGGAGGGACCTGCAGATCATTCCATCCAGTTCATTTATTTCAGAATGGCAGCACAGAGCTCCAAGCACCAGAAAGGACTTCAAAGAAATATCCGAGGTCAATTTCCGGCCTGACAGAGATCTCCGAACCAGATTACAGAGTACATACAGAGCCGCAGAGCCATTAAGCAGTATGGGCGTGGACACTTCCGCCGATTCTGTCTTAATGAGATTGATTAATTGTCTATCTACCTCTGTTTTCTCTCTTCTCCTATAAGAATTCCCAGAAATGAATTGTAAAGGTTGTTGTTGTTGCCTTGCCGGGCATCTGCTGTTAGAGGGATTCAGTTTGACTGTTAGAACAGCCTTGGGAGGAAGTTGTAGAGTAGTTTGTATGTAATAGGCTGGGAGGAGAAGTTGGGACTGTATTAGCCATTGAGCCATATTGTACATGACTGGTTTTGCATCAATTAATCAAATCACATTTCACAGGATCCTGGTCTATTACTATTGGTGATGTTCTTCTTAACTCTGTTTATTTCATTTACATGCTGTTTCATGTTCTTCTGGTAGGCATCAGAATAATGGTATAGGATTCACCCTTGTTAGGTGCCCTATGCTGTCTGCTCTCCCTACCTTTATGTGTTCTTCTCCATGTGATATCTAAGAGTTAATTCATGGGTTTAACTAGCGCAGCGGATGTTATTGCCTGCTGGCTGATGTATGAACTTGGGGGTTTGCCTCTTAGATGTTTCTTTGTAATCTTATCTCTGTCTTTCCCTTGGAGTTGCTAAAGCAGACCTGGAGTTAAATGACCTCTGGTCCGATCTATAAGCAGCCCCTTTGTCTCTTTGAGAGCTGCCTTTGAGTATGTCCAAGCAGGTCTGGAGTTAAATGACCTCTGACCTGATCTATAGACAGAGAGTTGGTTGTCTTTCCTTCTCCCACTTTCTCTCCTTAATGTTCCATTCCACCATCTGCCTAAAGATCCTTTAGTGTAGATGACTTGCCCTTTGGAAGCCTTGGCTAGCTGTTGCAAGTAATTCCCTTTCATGACTCCATAGCCCAATGGATGGCACGGTCTTGGCCCATTCTCCTTGCTGAAACATCCTGCTGCTTTGTTCCTTTTCTCCCATTGCTTTCCCAGTCCATGATCTCCTAACCAACCCAGCAACCCTCCAACCAAACCATTTAAAACCCCCCTCTGTGCTTCATAACTAGCCTAACATCTTATTTTTGAGCTTCAAAGATACATCATTCTTTGCTCTATTTGGAGAGATCCCTCTCCGGGTCCAGGAGGGCTAGATCCTAGGGCCCCAAAGTGGTTATGATGTTGTCTCATCTTTTGGTCTTGCCAATCTGGCCAAAACATGGGAACCCCAACATAATGGCGACTCCACTGGGGACGAATCTAAGAGTCAAGAACCGCTGATAGTTGGTCTATTTCCCATTGTCGTCACCAATATAATGGCGACTCCACTGGGGAAAATCTGAGAGTCAAGGACCACTTTGCCTTTAGATTGGCTTTCTCATTGCTGATGGTGGACAGCAGCCTGCTCCAAACAGCCAAATTCATCCACCTGGCGACTCCACACTCCCTATGATCCAAAGACCTGATGACTCCACTGGTGAAGAAAACTGAACTGGTTGAGAAGAGACAGTAGCCTTCTTTTCAAAAAGCAGATCCAAACATGGAAAGAGATGGAAAGTATAATGCTTTGTATAATAAAGCATGCAGAGTAACATAAATGTTGGGTCAAGTGCTGGAGACATACATGGCTAATATGAATGCAGATGATGATTATTTAGAATAGCCTATGTCTCCTTCAGAGCAAGAACAAACTCAAGATCTAGAAGATGAGCAAGACATGTATGATGCTCGAGAATCTGTAGAGGATGAAGATGAAAGTGATCAGGGACTGCCTGATTGCTTACCCATGTCTTGTGTTGTGCTAACTAGAGAATATCAGGACCTATTAGCAATGGCTGATAGGGAAAGTTGCCTTGAGGAAACAGAAGACCGCATAGAAGAGGCAGAATTTGATATGGAAGAAGAGGCTCAAATAAACATCACGCCTCCAAATCAGCCTACACAAGAGGAAAAGGATTGCTGTTCTTCTGTCCCTGATGAAAGGGAAACCCCTCTTTTGACAGAAGAAGAGATTGAACGGATATTAAATCAGCAGCCTCCATCTGAAATCTTCTATAGAACACAAGCTCCTCCTCAGTCATTAGTTGAGTTTGATGATTCAGATTCAGAAGACTCCTCTGTGGATCAGGACGAAGAAAGACCTGCTGCGCGCTTAGAATGGTGGACTTGGTCAAGTCCGCCTATTTATGACACTGATGGCGAGAGCTATGACAGCATAATAGCAGATGAAGATTCTTTGAATCTTCATACTACTCTACCACAAATCATCAGTGAGGCTGGACACCAGCAGCCTTTCCTTTTAGAAGATGAGGAGGAAAGCAAAGAAGATTTTCTTTAGTAGAGTGAAAGCAATGAGCTTCCTCTTGAAAAGGAGGAAGTAATGGAACAAGCCCCTGCTCAAGAATACATGGATCTTTTCACGGAGCCCTGCACTTCAGAGCAGAACATATCGGAGCTCCGAGAGGACTCAACCCCAATATATGATGAGTCCTCCAGTTCAGAAGATGAGGGAGATTCTCTCTCTCAAGAGAGTCTTCTTCTTGATCCAGTGGAAGAAGAAGAGATCCTGGTCGAAGCCAGCCTGCCAGACATTCATAGCCAGGTATCTTTTCATGATCCTTATGCACATTTCCTGCATATATTTGAAGAAGGATCAAAGGTCTTGCTCAGCAGCATGTTGCAGACAGGAAGAAAATTTTTCAAAGCTGCTGTTATTGAACAAAAAGAGTGGGAGCTGCCCTGCCTATCCAGCATGCTCAAGGAGTTGAGCAAGAAGGACCAGTCATGGGATCACTTGAAGGACTGGTTACATTGGAAGACCATGTTTGTAAGCTAGATTGTAAATATTCCAGTTAGAGTAGGGTAGGTAGGAAGCTCAATAAAGCTCAGTCTATGAGCAAGTAGATTAGTTCTTTAAATTTCTGTCTTAGAAGGTAGAGAAGAAACCTGCTAGACAGTCTAATCCTAGCAGGTAGTAGTGTAGGTAGAGAAACATATGAGACCAACAGTCTAATCTGGTCTCATGGAGTAATAAGGGTAGAAGTAGATTAGGTTTATTTTTTCCTGTTTAAAAAATTAATGATGTAAAGGGTCTGCAAGTCCAAATGCACCCAAGAAGAAAAAATGTTAGGACTATAGTGTGGGTAGGTAGTTGTTTGGGAGAATTGTTTCTGCTGATATGTTGTCTTCATAGTTTGTGGCAGCTGATCAAAGAAAGAAAAGGATGGTTCAAGCAGCAGGCATCTGGCCTACACCAAGAGATCATCTTCTGGTTTCTTGGCTCCTTCAAGAAGAAGCCATCCCCATGTGGAGCCACTGTTAGCCCCCCTATGAAATTTTTTACAAGCAAATAGGGGGCTAAATTGTTTTTGAGTCTTCAAGGATTGCATTTCCTCTGAAAACACAGTCTCCTTGAGGCCTCCATGTGTCTTTTATCCTTTGATAGTTTCCCCTCTGCTGATTCCCCTTTTAAAGCCTCTCTACTGATGAAGAAATGCCCAAGGCCCCCTTTTTCCCTTTTATTTCATCCCCCTTGTCTTCCCCTTCTATTCCCCTTTTACCCCTCAAATCCCCCCAAAATCCCCCTTTAATTTCTTCCCCTACCCTTTTTTTTCCCTTCTTCCCTCTTTATTTCTCTATCGTTCCCCTTCCCCAGCCCTAAAATCCATTAAAATGGGCTAGAAAACCCTCTTCCGACCTTATTATAAGGCCTAGCCCCTTTCTGCCAGCCCCTTCTAACCACTTCCCCACATATGACCCGGCGTTGGGACCAAGCGCTTAAGTCCTGAGCGCCAATCGCAATCAGAAGTCGGGCGGGTGCGAAAACCCTGTGTAATATTGAAAATAGCTGATGCGATTGCTCTATTATAATAAGTCCCGCGACACGTTTTGGGCCATCGATCTATCACGAGATTTGACGGCAGAGCGCCAATCGCAAACCCCCCGTTAATCACAATCGGAACACTCAAGTGACACCCCCCGATTGATCACATCACGCTCCGATTGCGATCCTCCGATCATATCCTGGCCATCCATCTCCCAGCCGATCCAACGGCCCAGTGCTAATCGCTTCTTTCCCTTCTCGCTTTCTGTTTTCTCCTCTGATGGACTGTGGGCCGTTGATCTGGCCTTCAGATCTA
Organism: Pinus albicaulis; assembly: GCA_034641835.2. NCBI lineage: Eukaryota > Viridiplantae > Streptophyta > Pinopsida > Pinales > Pinaceae > Pinus > Pinus albicaulis. Next base: position 52,392 of record JAXQQM020080703.1, read on the forward strand.
ACGGTTGGCGCTCAATCACAAGTTCCCTTCCGATCGCAATTGCAAACCATTTCGTTCGACCCCCGATTGCAATCTCCTGATTCAATCTGGGCTGTCCACTCCCCTGCTGATCCGATGGCCATCGCACTTCCCTTTTCCTCCGATCGCACGCTCTCCCCTCCGTCCTCCAATTGAATCCTGACCGTTCATCCTTCCGCAGATCAACGGCTATCGCACAATCGCAAGTCCGCCCGATCGCTGATCGCATGTTCTTCCGTCTCCCCCGCGATTAAATCTCCGCCATCCGTTTCCTCCCAGATCTACGATCAGCGCTTAATCACAGACACCTTCCCGATTGCAACCGCAAGCCTTCCCCGTTGTCTCCCGATTCGATCCTGACCGTCCATCTGTTTCACGATCTGACGGCCAGCGCTTAATCGCATCACCCCTCCGATCGTAATCGCAAGTCTTGTCTCCCATCCTTCGATTGTAAGCCTCCGATTACATCTCCACCGTTCGTTGGGTTTAATATCTAACGATTTTAGTTCAATCGCCCTCTGCCTCTGCTGTGTCCCACTCTTACATTCATCTCCGCCGCATTTCATGCATTTTGTTTGTTTTTGTTCGTTTCATGTATTGCTACACCGACCAATATCCACCGTCGATCTTCATCCCCAGACCATGATCCCACGGTCTACGTTGCACTCTACCACCAAACGTATTGTTCTTAAGATTCACCCCTCCATTTGCATCTCCACTGTTTTCACCATTTCGCCACCATTCCTCTGCCTCCACTGCATTTCTCCACCACTTCCCGGACCCCGTAATAAGTTTATTTCAAATTGTGCAGACAGCTCAGAGAGGTATTTTCGGCATCGCCAGCAAGTCGGCAGAAGAGATTCAAATGGATTAATGCACATTATTGATATAATTAACGTCTAATCCCGCATTCAAAGGATTGAAGCGCAGTTTGAAGACTTAAGCACACAAAGAGTCTTATTCGTGTTTAAGTATCAGCAGAAGTACTCTTCTCCAGAAGGTCACCCGCCTACAAAGAAATCTCCATGCCCCCTCGAGCCCTGGAACGATTAATTGCCCTGACAGAGCTTCATTAAAGACTGTTGGTCAACAGTTATGGAGGTATGGAGAAGTTGCAGATCTTTCACCAGTTCATTTATTCAGAAGGCTAGCGCAGAGCTCCAGACACCAGAAAGGACTCCAAAGAAATATCCGAGGTCAAAATCTGACCTAACAGAGATCTCTGAACCAGATTACAGAGTACCTACAGCGCTGCATTTTTCCATTAAGCAGTATGGGCGTGGACACTTTCGCCGATTCTGTTTTAATGAGATCAATTTAATTGTTCATCTACCTCTGTCTCTTCCTCTTCTCCTATAAGAAATCCCCAAGAACACATTGTAAAGGTTGTTGTTCAGTTGCTGCGTAGTTTTGCTGTTAGAGGGATTCATTTGACTGTTAGAACAATCGTGGGAGGGAGTAGTAGAGTAGTTGTATGTAATAGGCTGGGAGGAGAAGTCTGGGCTGTAACAGCCATTGAGTTTATTATACATGACTGGTTTTGCATCAATTAATCAAAGCACATTTCACAGGATCCTGGTCTATTACTATTGGTGATGTGTTTCTTACTCTGTTTATCACATTTTCGCATTGTTTCATTATTCTTCTGGTAGGCATCAGAATAATGGTATAGGATTCACCCTTTGTTAGGTGCCCTATGCTGTCTGCTCTCCCTACCTTTATGTTTTCCGCTAGATATGCTATCTGAGAGTTGTTTTCAGTTGATTTAACCAGTGCAGTGGATGTTATTGCCTGCTGGCTGATGTATGAATTGATTGAAGCTGTTCTTAGATGTTCTTGAGGGTTTTTAAGCTGGAAAGTTTGGGAGCTCTGGAGATAAGAGTAAGCCCTGTCCACTAGGATCCTTGCATGACTAGCTTACCTTTCTAAGATCCCTTCGTTTATCTTATCTTTGTTTTCCCTTGGAGTTGCTAAAGCAGACCTGGAGTTAAATGACCTCTGGTCTGATCTATAAGCTACCCCTTTGTCTCTTTGAGAGCAGGCTTTGAGTATGTCCAAGCAGGTCTGGAGTTAAATGACGTCTGACCTGATCTATAGACAGAAAATTGGTTGCTTTCCTTCTTTCACTTTCCTCCTTAATGTTCCATCCCATCATCTATCTAAAAAGATCCTTTAGTGTAGATGACTTGCCCTTTGAAATCCTTGGCTAGTGGATGCAAGTAATTTCCTTTCATGACTCCATAGCCCAATGGATGGCACAGTCTTGGCCAATCATCTCTGCTGAAACATCCTGTTGCTTTGTTCCTTCTTTCTCATTTCTTTCTCAGTCTATGATCTCATGACTCAACCCATAAACCCTTCAACCAAATTATTTGAAACCCCCCTCTGTGCTTCATAACTAGCCTAATATCTTAATTTGAGCTTCAAAGATATATCATTCTTTGCTCTATTTGGAGAGATCCCTCTCTGGGTCCAGGAGGGCTAGATCCTAGGGCCCCAAAGTGGTTCTGATGTTATCTCATCTTTTGGTCTTGCCAATCTGGCCAAAACATGGGAACCCCAACATAATGGCGACTCCACTGGGGAAGAACTGCTTTGTCTCTAGATTGGCTTTTCATTGCTGATGGTGGACATCATCCAGCTCCAAACAGTCATATTCATCCACCTGGCGACTCCACACTCCCTATGATCCAAAGACCAAATGACTCCACTGGTGAAGAACACTGAACTGGTCGAGAAGAGATAGTAGCCTTCTTTGCATAAGCATGAATCCAAACATGGACAGAGATGCAACGTATGACATTTTGTACGATCAATTAATTGAATTATCAGAAATGTTTGATAAATTCCTTGAAAGGTACAGGGCTAATAAGAATGTAGATGATGATTATTTAGAACAGCCCGTGCATCTCCCAGAACCAGAACAAACTCAAGACCAAGAAGATGAGCAAGACATGTATGATGCTCAAGAATCTGTAGAAGATGAAGAGGAGAGTGATCAGGAGCAGCCTGATTGTTCACCCATGTCTTGTGTCATGCTGACCAGAGAATATTAGGACCTATTAGCAAAGGCTGATAGGGAAAACTGCCTTGAGGAAATAGGAGATTACATAGAAGAGGCATAATCTGATACGGAAGAAGAGGCTCAAGAAGACATCCCGCCTCCCAGACAGCTAATGCAAGAGAGAGAGGACTGCTGTTCTTCTGTCCCTAATGAAAGGGAAACCCCTGTTTTGACAGAAGAAGAGATCGATCAGATATTAAACTGGCAGTCCACCCCAGAAATCTTCTATAGAACACACACTCCTGCTCAGCCATTTTATGAGTTTGATGATTCAGATTCAGAAGACTCTTCTGTGGATCAGAATGAAGAAAGACCCACTGCGGGCCCAGAACGGTGGACTTGGTCAGGTCCGCCTATCTATGACACTGATGGGGAAAGTTATGATAGCATCAGTGATGAGTGTCATGAGATCAGACGCCAGCAGTCTTTCCTTTCAGAAGATGAGGAGCAAAGCAAAGAAGAGGTTCTTGAGCACGATGAAAGCAAGGAGCTTACTCTTGAAGAAGAGGAAGCAAAGGAATACACCCCTGCTCAAGAACACATGGATCTTTTCACGGAGCCCTGCACCTCAGAGCAGAACATATCGGAGCTCCGAGAGGACTCAGCCCCAATATACGATGAGTCCTCCAGTTCAGAAGATGAGGGAGATTCTCTCTCTCAAGAGAGTCTTCTTCTGGATCTAGTGGAAGAAGAAGAGATCCTGGTCGAAGCCAGCCTGCCAGACATTCATAGCCAGGTATCTTTTCATGATCCTTATGCACGTTTCCTGCATATATTTGAAGAAGGATCAAAGGTCTTGCTCAGCAGCATGATGCAGACAGGAAGAAAATTTTTCAAAGCTGCTGTTATCAAACAAAAAGAGTGGGAGCTGCCCTGCCTATCCAGCATGCTCAAGGAGTTGAGCAAGAAGGACCAGCCATGGGATCACTTGATGGACTGGTTACATTGGAAGACCATGTTTGTAAGCTAGATTGTAAATATTCCAGTTAGAGTAGGGTAGGTAGGAAGCTCAATAAAGCTCAGCCTATGAGCAGGTAGATTAGTTGTTTAAATTTTTGTCTTAGAAGGTAGAGAAGAAACCTGCTAGACAGTCTAATCCTAGCAGGTAGTAGTGTAGGTAGAGAAACATGTCAGACCAACGGTCTAATCTGGTCTCATGGAGCAATAAGGGTAGAAGTAGACTAGGTTTATTTTTCCTGTTTGTAAAAATTGATGATGTAAAAGGGTCTGCAAGTCCAAATGCACCCAAGAAGAAAAATGTTAGGACTATAGTGTGGGTAGGTAGTTGTGTGGGAGAATTTTATTGCTGATATGTTGTCTTCATAGTTTGTGGCAGCTGATCAAAGAAGAAGGGATGTGCTAAGAAGCAGGCATCTGGCCTACACCAAGAGATCAATTTCTGAATTCTTGACTCCTTCAAGAAGAAGCCATCCCCATGTGGAGCCACTGTTAGCCCCCCTATGAAATTTTTGACAAGCAAATAGGGGGCTAAATCATTTTTGAGTCTTCAAGGATTGCATTTCCTCTGAAAACACAGTCTCCTTGAAGCCTCCATGTGTCTTTTATCCTTTGATAGTTTCCCCTCTGCTGATTCCCCTTTTAAAGCCTCTCTGCTGATGAAGAAATTCCCAAGGCCCCCTTTTTCCCTTTTATTTCATCCCCCTTGTCTTCCCCTTCTATTCCCCTTTTACCCCTCAAATCCCCCCAAAATCCCCCTTTAATTTCTTCCCCTACCCTTTGTTTTCCCTTCTTCCCTCTTTATTTCTCTATTGTTCCCCTTCCCCGGCCCTAAAATCCATTAAAATGGTCTAGAAAACCCTCTTCCGACCTTATTATAAGTCCTAGCCCCTTTCTTCCAGCCCCTTCTAACCACTTCCCCACATATGACCCAGCGTTGGGACCAAGCGCTTAAGTCCCGAGCGCCAATCGCAATTGGAAGCCGGGCGGGTGCGAAAACCCTGTGTAATATTGAAAATAGTCGATGCGATTGTTCTATTATAATAAGTCCCGCGACGCGTTTTTGGCCGTCGATCTATCACGAGATCTGACGGCGGAGCGCCAATTGCAAACCCCCCGTCAATTGCAATCGGATCACTCAAGTGACACCCCCCGATTGATCGCATCGCACTCCGATTGCGATCCTCCAATCATATCCTGGCCGTCCATCTCCCAGCCGTTCCAACGGCCCAGCGCTAATCGCTTCTTTCCCTTCTCGCTTTCTGTTTTCTCCTCCGATGGACTGTAAGCCGTTGATCTAGCCTTCAGATCTAACGGTCGGCACTCAATCGCAAGTCCCCTTCCGATCGCAATCGCAAACTGTTTCGTCCGACCCCCGATTGCGATCTCCCGATTCAATCTGGGCCGTCCACTCCCCTGCTGATCCGACGTCCATCGCACTTCCCTTTTCCTCCGATCGCACGCTCTTCCCTCCATCCTCCGATTGAATCCTGACCGTTCATCCTTCGGCAGATCAACGGCTATCGCACAATCGCAAGTTCGCCCGATCGCTGATCTCATGTTCTTCCGTCTCCCCCGCGATTAAATCTCCGCCGTCCGTTTCCTCCCAGATCTACGGTCAGCACTCAATCGCAGACCCCTTCCTGATTGCAACCGCAAGCCTTCCCCACTGTCTCCCGATTTGATCCTGACCGTCCATCTGTTTCACGATCTGACGGCCAGCGCTCAATCGCATCGCCCCTCCGATAGCAATCGCAAGTCCTGTCTCCCGTCCTCCGATTGTAAGCCTCCGATTACATCTCCACCGTCCGTTGGGTTTAAGATCTAACGGTTTTAGTTTAATCGCCCTCCGCCTCCGCTGGGTCCCACTCTTACATTCGCCTCCACCGCATTTCATGCATTTTGTTTGTTTTTGTTCGTTTCATGTATTGCTACGCCGGCCAATCTCCACCGTCGATCTTCATCCCCAGACCATGATCCTACAGTCTGCGCTGCACTCTACCACCAAACGTATTGTTCTTAAGATTCACCCCTCCGTTTGCATCTCCGCTGTTTTCACCATTCCGCCACCATTCCTCCGCCTCCACTGCATTTCTCCACCATTGCCCGGACCCCGTAATAAGTTTATTTCAAATTGTGAAGACAGCTCAGAGAGGTATTTTCGGCATCGCCAGCAAGTCGACAGAAGAGATTCAAAGGGATTAATGCACATTATTGATATAATTAATGTCAAATCCCGCATTCAAAGGATTGAAGCGTAGTTTGAAGACTTAAGCACGCAAAGAGTCTTATCCGTGTTTAAGTATCAGCAGAAGTACTCTTCTCCAGAAGGTCACCCGCCTACAAAGAAATATCCATGCCCCCTCGAGCCCTGGAACGATTAATTGCCCTGACAGAGCTTCATTAAAGACTGTTGGTCAACAGTTATGGAGGTATGGAGAAGTTGCAGATCTTTCACCAGTTCATTTATTCAGAAGGCTAGCGCAGAGCTCCAGACACCAGAAAGGACTCCAAAGAAATATCTGAGGTCAAAATCTGACGTGACAGAGATCTCCGAACCAGATTACAGAGTACCTACAGCGCTGCATTTTTCCATTAAGCAGTATGGGTGTGGACACTTCCGCCGATTCTGTTTTAATGAGATCAATTTAATTGTTCATCTACCTCTGTCTCTTCCTCTTCTCCTATAAGAAATCCCTGAGAACACATTGTAAAGGTTGTTTTTCAGTTGCTGCGTAGTTTTGCTGTTAGAGGGATTCATTTGACTGTTAGAACAGTCATGGGAGGGAGTAGTAGAGTAGTTGTATGTAATAGACTGGGAGGAGAAGTCTGGACTGTAACAGCCATTGATCTTATTGTACATGACTTGTTTTGCATCATATAATCAAAGCACATTTCACAGGATCCTGGTCTATTACTATTGGTGATGTGTTTCTTACTCTGTTTATCACATTTTTGCATTGTTTCATTATTCTTCTGGTAGGCATCAGAATAATGGTATAGGATTCACCCTTTGTTAGGTGCCCTATGCTGTCTGCTCTCCCTACCTTTATGTTTTCTGCTAGATGTGCTATCTCGAGAGTCGTTTTCGCTGATTTAACTAGCGCAAGTTGAATGTTATTGCCTGTTGGTCAACATGTATGAATTCAATTGAATCTGCTCTTAGATGTTCTTGAGGGGTTTTAAGCCTGAAAGTTTGGGAGCTTCCCCGGGATAAGAGGCCCGTCCACTAGGATCTCGCACGACTGGGGCCTACCTTTCTAAGATCCCTTCGTTTATCTTATCTCTGTTTTTTTCCTTGTAGTTGCTAAAGCAGATTTGGATTTAAATGACCTTTGGTCTGATCTATAAGCTGCCCCTTTGTCTCTCTGAGAGCAGCCTTTGAGTATGTCCAAGCAGGTCTGGAGTTAAATGACCTATGACCTGATCTATAGAAAGAAATTTGGTTGCTTTCCTTCTTTCACTTTCCTCCTTAATGTTCCATTCCACCATCTACCTAAAAGATCCTTTAGTGTAGATGAATTTCCCTTTGGAAGCCTTGGCTAGTGGGTGCAAGTAATTTCCTCTCATGACTCCATAGCCCAATGGATGGCACTTTCTTGGCTAGTCCTCTTTGTTGAAACAGCCTGCTGTTTTGTTCCTTTCCTTCCATTTCTTTCCCAGTCCATGATCCCCTAACCAACCCAGCAACCCTTCAACCGAATCATTTAAAACCCCCTTTGTGCTTCATAACTAGCCTAATATCTCAATTCGAGCTTCAAAGATACATCATTCTTTGCTCTATTTGGAGAGATCCCTCTCCGGGTCCAGGAGGGCTAGATCCTAGGGCCCCAAAGTGGTTCTGATGTTTGCCTCATCTTTTGGTCCCGCTAACTGCCAAAACATGGGAACTCCCAACACATACCGACCATCACCATAAAGATTTCAGCGCAAAGTAAATTGCGCAATCACAACATTTTAGATGGATGGCTTACTACAACAATTCCACTTGGTAATAAGGTCCAAGAAAGGTGTTTTAAATAAAGTTGTTGATATGCTTTCGAGGCCTATTATTAGTGCTACTAATTTACTTAAGAATGATTCTATTGTACATGAGAGCTACATAGAATAGTATGCATCAGATGTTGATTTTAAGGATGTGTATGCTAACTTGAGTGAAGGGAATCATGTTGAGGAGAATGATTATCATTTTCATAATAATTTGTTGTTTCATATGAGCAAGTTATGTATACCACAGGGGGAGAGAATAAGCATCATGAGAGAAGCTCATTCTTCTCTTATAGCTGGACATTTCGGGGTAAGAAAAACAACGACACATTTACAGAGGTATTGTTATTGGCCTCGCATGATAGATAGTGTTTCACGTTTCATTAGATGTTGTTCATTATGTGCTACAAGCAAGCCTATCAATAGGAAGCTTGGTTTATATACACCATTTATGGTACCTTCTAGACCATGGGAAAGTATTTCTATGGATTTTGTTGGAGGGCTACCATTATCTAGAAAGCAGCATGATTATCTTTATGTAGTAGTTGATCGTTTCAGCAAGATGTGTATTCTTATGCCATGTAAGAAAACTATAACTACTGAAAAAATTTCTGATTTATATTTTCAACATGTATGGGTTCATTATGGATTGCCTACTTCTATTGTTAGTGACAGGGATTCTTGATTTGTTGAGAATTTTTGGTCCAATTTATGAAAGATGATGGACACCAAGTTGAAGAAGAGTATTGCTTTCCATCCACAAACAGACAGCCAAATAGAGGTAGTGAAAAAAACCATTTTACGTCTTTTGAGAGGTTATTGCAGCAAGCATCCCAAGCTTTGGGATGAGCACTTGCATTACATTCAGCATGCTTACAACCGGGCCAAGCACTCTTCTACAAATACTTCACCTTTTGAAGCTTGTTTTGGGTATTTGTCTAAGTCACCTTTATATTTCATTCTTGAGAAGGATGTGGCCATTGATGGGCATAGTGACATTGACAAAGCTCGCATGTTCATTGAAAGAATTCAGCTCATACATTAGCAGGTTCAAGAACAACTTGAAAAAAGTCAAGGCAAGTACAAGGAGAGGCATGATAAGCACAGAGTTGATCATAAGTTTCAAGAAGGGGATGAGGTATGGCTACATATTAGTAAGGAAAGAATGCAAGGAGAAGGTAAAAAGATGAAGCCTATTCGTTATGGTCCATTCAAGATCCTTAAACAAGTTGGAAATAATTCTTTTCAATTAGATTTTCCTTCATATATGCAAATGTATTCCGTTGTGAATGTGGAAAATTTACGTTTTTATGAACCTCCTTTAATTGCTAATTATGAAAGTGACATCTAGCTGCCATCCATAGAGGATTTATTGCCAGAATTTTTGGATGAGTTGAAAGAAGATGCTATCCTTGACAAAAGGTCACACACTTCAAGGAGGGGAAATGTTGATTATGTTCAGGTTGGTCTTAAAGGCAGCAAACCGAGTAAGGAAAAGTGGATTGAGGTGGAAAAGGTGAGGGACCTATACCCTCATCTTCTCAACAGGTAATTGAAGGCTTTTGGGTCCAAAAGCTTCCCAATGGGGAGGTGTGATCAGGTGATCATGTCCTAAGTTGAAAAAATGCTCAAAATTGGAACTACTCAAAATTGGTTGAAACCAGAACGACTAGATAGGCCTCATCGATATGATCATGGCACCATGAACGACACTCAAATCCGACATTGTATGTGAAAGTTATTCAAGTTTGAAATTCACAATTTCCTTCAAAAATCAGTTTGACCAGGGTTGAATTTTGAATTGGAAAATATTAAAAAAAGAATATTTTGGGAATATTCCTTGAAATATTCTATAAAATATTCCTTGGAATATTCCATGGAATATTCCCTGTGTACCGATCAGCAGTCAACAAGTGTCAAGTTATGATTGAAGGAGTGGTTGACTGGTTTTTTTTTGGACCAATCATTAGGCACCATGTGGCCTACCCAGAGGCCGCCATGTGGCCCGAGGACTGGTGACTAATTCATTTGGTAAAATTATTTGGCATTTATAGGTTTCGACCCCTGGTTGATTGGCCACCAACACAAGCGCCCGACCGCTTGCTCTACGTTGTGGTTCTTAATTTATACAATCAGAAGTTCTATATGAAGTTTGTCAAAGGTAAGGGTGGCAAAAAAGGGGGCCAGCCCCTATATAACATGTTATCACATGACCATTCGTTGAAGACTAGGGGCTAACCACCTGCCCAACGGTTACGGTGGCATTTAGCACCCATCCTTACGGCCACAATGCAACAACTTAATGCCACGGTTTTGTAATATGGTCAGTTAACGTTTAAACTGCCGACGGGTGCGGTTAACATGTGACCACCTGAAAACTAAAATTTAATGCCATATAAACTGCGTGGCTATTTTGGAGCGTGCCTCCAAATTCGGTGGTCTTTGCCAAAAATTTCGGAGCTAACTCCAGTTTGCCAATTCTGGTGGAGTTTTTTTAGGCCAAACTAGACAAATGTTGTTTTGGTCATAACTTCTCCATTACTGAACCTTTTTGGACGAAATTTTAGTCAATTTAGACTATTATTAGCATTATGGAGCCATTGGAATAGTTTAAAGAGCCAAAAGAGGTGTATTTCAGACATTTTTACTTCAGAGAAGCTTGGAGAGCCATCGGGGCCTTGAGGGAATTGGAGCTGCATTGGGCTACACTTCACTATTTTAGGTGAAATAAAAGTCAATCTTAGCTTATTTCTGCATTATGAATTCATTTTCATAGCTGGTTTGGTCTGTTTAGGCCTTTTTCTCACTGTATTACCAATTTGAGCATCACAATATATCAAGGACATGCCCATTGGAAGCCTTGAACCTGGCAGATGTAGCCCAGGAGGGGTGGACTGCCTCATCATGTTGCTTTGTGTTTATGGTGAAGTTATTCTTCTGTGTTATTCATATTAAAGTTGTTAAACAGTAAATTTAAACAACACTCCCTCACACCAAAATTCATAAACAGTTATCAAAAACACTTTGTTTCACTTGCAAGACTATTCAAACACTTTGCACACTTAATTTAATAGAAATGAATACTTTGAATAGCAAAAAAAATACTTTCATTTTCATATCAACCTCGGATCTAGTTTTAGCCATACGAGCTGTGATTTTAGGATCGTTGTACACATCATCTGTATGATGACCTTGCATACAGATCTTCATTCAAACATGGGCCTATTACTGTAGGCATGTCTATATTGGGCAACATTCCAATGTAGACGAATTTTTGCACTATGTACATGTTATTATAGCTTATGTGTTGAGCATGGGAATGCCTTCCCTCAACAATTCATGATCAAGAGGATATATCATGATGTAATGTATTGTAAGATTGATGCAGGTCGCCACTTTTCTTCAACTCCATCCCATCACAGTGTAAATCATCTCATTCAAAAAATATTGTTATTATTATTTTGACTTCATGCTTCATGGGGAAATTGTTATAGGTCAATTTGGGTCACCATTCCCAATGACCTGGTTAAACTGGACATCATATCCAAAACCAATTAATAGGGTCTATCATCCCTTATCATTTTAGTTGCTACATGTCCTAAGACAAAGAACAAGAACAAATCATCCATGACTTCCATTGCAAGGTTTCCAAGATTTGAAGTACATGTTATATCACCTATGAGCTCACCAATGCAGTCTATCAAGGGACTAACTGCTTTTCATATGCATTCACCTCCATTTAAGGGTGCTCTGTAAAGCACTTCCTGACACTCAAGGGTGCGTTGGTCAATTGGGAGCGGAATTCTCACTGTTATGGAATCTCCACATGGCCAGTGCCTTCTGGAAGAGTGCATATGTGTCAAAATTCAAATCCATGTGTCCATTCAACACCTCTGAGCTTGGGAATATGTCTTGCCTATTATTAGAAGGTCATTTATTGTGAAAATAACTTCAGCTCATCTATAAATTGAGCACAGATCCTAGTGCTTCAAAAGGAAGAAATTTGGTAGATAAATGTTGTTGGATTCTCAATTAAGTGTTTGATTTGAGTGATATGCTACTGGAGAGATGTTCATTGTGATGAGGCTGGGATGATGCTGGAGTTGGTGACATCAAATCAATCGCTGGTTGTAACCTCCCCTTCTATCAATTAATAAATATTGCTGCTTACTTTCCCACATATGTATATATATATATATATATATATAAGCTTTTGTCTTTCATATTATGGATTCTTATATGATGTATCTGTTTCATGTTTCATTGATTTAACTAATTAAAGTGAATAGCCATCAGTATATTGCAATCTCTTTGCTGTTTAGTGTTTATAATTACAGGAACTATTTTGGTGATCAAGCTTGGATTGGAAGCTACAACAAGAGCAACAGAAGGAGAATAGGAAGCGCTTGGACTACAAGTAAGTTTCTCTATATTTATGTGTGTCTATTTACTATTAGGAAAAGTATCTTCAAAGTCTTTGATCTGTTGTTCTAAATGCATAGCACCACATTTGTTTTATCCGTAATCCATAATTCTGCATAACACGAGTGATCAAATATGCTCTTATAAGGTTTTTTTAGGGTCTTAAAGTCAAATTTTTATGGTTTCACTAGGTCTTCAATTAAAAATTTAGTCACTGGCTAGTGTCTCTAGGTGTGTTACTACTCCTTTCAAAAAATTCATGTTTTGGTCATTGCCATCATTCATTCTGATGAGTCACTAATGAAATGTCTCCATCATCATCTTAGTGACATCACCATGGTCATCATTCATCTCATTGCATGTAATGTCACTATTAGGTTTTAGGGTCAAAATCATTAAAAATCAGTCATTTCACCATTGAATTCAACACTGAAGGAGTAGTAATATTGAAAAATGCTCAATAAAGGTTTTAACGTGTAATTTAATTTCAATCATAAATGTAATATGTTTCTCAAAGGTTATAAAGTTGCAGTTCCAAATCAAAAGGTTAAAAAGACTTGGTGGGGCCACTTGACCACCAAAAGTGAAAAGTGATTTCCAAAAATACAAAAGACCCAAAAGAGTTTTCATTTGCTCATTCCATCCTCAAGAAACCTCTCTCCAACAAGAAAAATCACTCTCACCCTCATAGGAGCAGTTTCATTGCCCAAGAGTGCTCATTCCTCCACTGTTTTTGGCATTCGATGCGCAGGTGCTGTGCACACACTGCACATTCGTTGTGCAAGTGCTACGCACACACTATGATTTTGTTGCGCCTTTTCCTGAGCGCCTCGCTCACTCCTTTTTGGAAAAAATCATCATTTTCAGTGGATTATTAATCATCTAATAGCTTCTAGTGTATCAATGATAGGTAAGTGGTCCCTCCAAAACATCTCTTGTGTTTTCATTTTGTGATTGGAAGAAGAAATCCCCTCTTCTAGGGTTTCTAGTTCATTTTCTTGGCTTCATGTTGATATTGAAAAATTTTTGAAAGAAATCCTTAGAATGGAGCTCACTCACCTTCCCCTACCTATTATAAACCTACGTAACCATTTTCCCCACCCCATACTCCTCATTTTCCCTATTTTTCTACAAACCCTAGCCTAGAGTAGACATTTCTAGGTTAGGACTATTTTTTCCCTCTTTGGACCCCTTCCCATCATCCATTCCTTCAAATTTAACTTTCCCCTACTGGGAACATTGTTTTTATCCCTTTGGCCTTCTTAAGTGTAGTTGACCTAAGCATGAGTTTCTCATCTTTCACTGATACCTTTGACAGTGATGTGTCTTTGGTGGGAGAGGTTAGCAAGTTATACCATTTTATGTCTTCCCTTAGCCACTTCTTATTTCTGTAGGTGCCTATAGTACACTTGCCTTTGATCCCTTAGTCCCTTTTTTGGAGTTTGACACCTCATTTCCTGAATAGTGAACCTATGCTTAGCATGATTTTCTCCTTTCACACTTTACCTCATGCTTACCTTTATCTTGACCATTTTTAAGACTTTTGACTGTACCTTTGAAAACTAGTGCTCCATCATACTGATATTCTTTACCATCTCTCCCTTTGGTGCAGTGAAGTAGTGTTGTTTTGACAAACCCTAGAGGGCACCTTAGATATCCTTTGAATGCCTTCTGTTATTTATGGAGGACTTATCATCTTTATTTGACCTATTCTGTCCATCTTTCCAAACTCTTAGGTTTTAGGGATGTTAGAGAAAAATAAGCAGTGTTGTCTTCTAAGTTCTCTATAACCCTTCTAAGTTATCTACAACCCTTCTGTGTTGCTTTTCCTTCTGTCTTGGTGGTCTTTGTGATGGTTCCTTGCTTGGAAACACTGTTTTGTCAACCAATCACAAAACCCTGATTCTCTTTTAAAAATAGGCCTGCTACCTTTCTCTTTTCTTGTGGATGTCTTCTTGTGATGATTTCACCTTATTACCTTACCTCTTCTTATGCTGATGGCAACCTTGATCATTTTTGCAGAAATGTGAACAAGGGAAACTATCCCTTATAGAATTTGTGCTTTGGCCAAGGAGGCCTTCCTTGAAGGGATTTTGTTTTTTAATCAATTTTGGACAAAGTTACTTGACCTTATTCTTCTTTGAATGTAGCCTCATTACATAATAAAAACAGATATTTTAGAACACCAAATCAATCCTATGACTTACGAAACCCTAGGTAACCTAGGGGAAGGTTCTTTGAGTTAGGAATCTGTAATTTTAGCAGATTGGTGAGACTAAAACTGCAGAAGCAACATTATTTCAACCAACTTTGGGATCCTAGGATCTAGCCCTCCTGAATCCGGAGAGGGATCTCTCCAATAAGTGAAAAGATGGATTTGTCTTTGAAATTTGGGTAATGATATTAGTCTAGTTATGAAGGCCAAAGGTTTTGTTTGTTTTTTGGATGGTTGAGCATGAATATTATTTTGAGGAGAAAGTTCTAAGTGTAAAACAGTTTCAAAAGTGAGAAGTTGCAAGTGAATAGAACAGCTTTGGCTAAAGAGATAGATATAACGCTGGTTTTTAATCCATTGGGCTATTGAGTCATAACAGGGCTTTAATTGAGCAACAACATCAAGAGTGATCCAAGGGGCAAGTCATCTATAGCACAAGATTATTGAGATTAGAGTGATGGAATGGAACCAATAAAGTGTTGGAAATGGTGGAAATTGATAATAATTTCACAAAGGATTTATAGTCAGTCCAAACAAGAAAATCCTCTTAAGTAACTGTTTAAAACCAACCAAGTGCAGGGCTAAGCATTGACCTCTTGGGAAAGTTTGTTTTAAAGCAGCTTAACTGAAAAAAAGTCTAGTAATACACATAATTACCTTCAAAAAGTATGAAAACATATAAGAGAAGACATAGTTTAAACTTAAGATCAGATAAAGTACTTTTAAACCTAGCTTGATTTCAGTCAACACCAAGGGAAACTTTCAGAATCTGCTTTTGGATAAAAACTAGGACTAGGGCACACCATATCTTCCATAGTCATCTTTAATAAGAAAATAAGGAAAATAACTTTCAAGAACAATGTTTAAAGCAAACATTAGGACGAGGGAACTCCAGCATTCCTAACTGCTTAAAATATATTAAATCATTCTTAAATAAACAAATTAGAGGAAAACATTGAGATAAAGCTTTTCAGTTAGAGAAGGCTACTGATATACAGTAGGTCCTAACTCTATAAATGTTGTTCTTTATCAGAGACTAGTGAACAATATGACATACATAGAAGGAAAACAATAACAAAGAAAGGAGCACTTCACCAGTGATATAGACCAGGATCCCAAGAAATAACTTGTCTATTGATGTCAAACCAATTACAGTACTCAGGTCCAATGTTTCAGTTCAGAAATCATCTTCACTATCTAGCCTAACTAATCTATCACAAGCAAAGCTCCAAGGGCCAGTGAAAACTATTTACAATTAGAAGTTTAAGCTCAAATATATTTCAAAGTTCTACAACCAACGCCTCACTCATCTTCTGCAGAAGTATATATAGAAGGATGAGGAGGTGAGATCTGATAAAAGATCTCAATTACAATTGATACAGACTTAATGGCTTCTTGGCCTTTGAGGGGCTCAATGAAGAAACTTACATACATATCCTCTGTATTAATTGATTTACATAAAGATTAAGCTCGATGGGAGCCTTTGTTGACCTTTGAGGCTCTGTGTGGGGTCGAAGTAACTCTACAGATGTTTTTTGCATTAATTTTCCTTGCAGAAGTAACTTTCTGGCTGCGCTGAGACACATATATGATCCTGATCAATAAATTCGGCCTCTGATTGAATACTTTGAGGTATAGGTGGCGTCGTGGTAGCTAGAGGAATCAATTTGCCTCAATTTGTGGTGGTGGAGGGTTTCCTGTTGATAAAACACTTCAGATTTTCTTTAAACTATGTTTTAAATCGGGGATTAGGATTTTGATAAACATTCTTAGCCGTAATCCCCACAAAATATTTCCTTAATCCTCTGTTCTGATAAATTTTGGTCTTCGTCACTGATACTCTCTGACTACACCCGATTCATGGTTTTTTCTGATGTACAGGGCTGCGCAAGGTTATGTAGCATCAATGCTTCATGAATCATTGATAAAACGTGGATTTTAAACCTTGTGATGATTTTCTTTGATGAATCGAAGGCAGGAAGATCGTCATCCTCTGCCCTCAAATTTTCTTCAAAAATGGCGAGAAAACCATTTAAACCCTGCAAAATACAAACAAATATTAAAAAAATCTTGCATATATAGGTTTACTTCTTCGGAGGACACGTGGAGGAAGCGTGGCCATTGGATGGCATCATCCAATGGTCGGGATTGATCGGAGGAATCAAAAGGAAGGCGGAAGAAACGTTTAAATTTGAGCCGTCGATTGCACAAAGATCGACGGTCTGGAGCGGGAAATGGAAAGGCAAAATAGAAAACGTTGACTGGCGATCGAAAAATGGCGATGAAATATGGACCATCGATCTGCAGATCAGATCAATGACGGAGATTGATTGAATTATGCACCATAGCCCGGTTAATTGTCGGGCAACTTCGATGAGCGATAGCCATTGGATGGGCGGCCTTAGATCGGACGGTGTATGGCGATATCACATGGCATCCTCGTCCAAACGTTAACGTGCGATGGATGGCGGTTTTGTGAACAATGGCCAGGTCATGTGTCAATCGATGAGTGGAATCGCTGCCAATCGGGAAAAAACCGTCGTCGCCCAAAGGTGGTGCGATGAAAACCGCGTGGTTTTTGGGATGGGTTAGTGGAATGCGGGGACCACCGGGAGACGGACTTCGCACCGTCCAATCTTTAGATCAGAACGATGGTGCGAAACAATTTAAAAATTGTACCTGCAAAAAATTTAAGAAAATAATAAAACGTCGGAAAATTAATATAAAAAGAGGTTTTACATATATAACCAAAGGTTTTAAACTTTGGCGGGAATAATTATAAAATGGCTTGGTGCCCGATTGTGGGGCCGTGGGGCATATGGGAAACAATGTGACTGGGGTTTTTAAGAGGAGGGGCTAAAGACCTAGCCCGAGGGGCTTAAGTCCACAATACATTAAAATATGATTTTTATGAATTTTCAATGGTTTTCAAGGGAATCTGAGGGTTCTGATAATGCGAAAAAGGAGTTTTCAACCTTGTCAAGGGGTTTGATGAAGGGGAAGGGGAAAAATTATGAAAATGAGGGATTTTCATGGGAAATGGAGGGATAAAAACTGAGGTTAGTTTTGGAAGAATTGAAGGGGGAAAAAGGTGCTTGTAGCAGTATTCTGGCTTGGAAATCAGTAGGATTCCTAAGAGTAAAATGGGAACAGTAGTGAAGTTTTGGACAAAGGATAGGCATGAGGCCTTCAAGAGTCTTCAAGAGCCAACAATTTTTAGCAATGAAATTTGTTCCTTGAAGGCTCAAAATTTTTTTTAGCCAGCATTTGGTATAACAAATTTTATAGCTGGCTAACAGTGGCTCCACTTGGGGATGGTGCCTTCTTGAAGGCATCAAGAACTTCAGACTTGTATTCTCTAGGAGGCTGACCTGTGCCTCATCCATTTGGCTGCCTTTCTTTCTATGGATGATGTGCTCTGAAAACATATTAGCAGCCATAAAAACAATGGATCTTCATCAATACAAAATTTCTACCTACCCAATCCTACCGATCTAACATTTTTTCTTCATTAGAGTGCACTTGGATTGGCAAACTCTTTTACAAAATTTTATTCTTTTGAATGCAGGAAAAATAATCTAATTCTATTCCTTATTACTCCCTGAACTCAAATTAAACAGTTGAGTTCAGATGCTTCTCTACCTATTCTACCATCTGTTGGGATTGAACTGTCCAACGGATTTTTATTCTCTAAGTTCTAAAACATAAATTTAAAAACAGTCAAGTAAAGATTAAGCTATTTGACTTGCTGTGATCTATGGCATAAAAACAAGTTGCACATAGACATTTATTTTACAAAAAATTAAATCAAAATGGAAGGCTTAATATCTTAAAATTGAAAACATTTCCTTCCTCTTTTCTACAGCTCTGTTTTGAATTTGTTTGAGCTATTTTTCTTTGTTCTCTGGTTCAGATTTTGAGCTAATTAGAACCAGATTTACATATTTTTTGACTCAGAAAATGAAACAGATTTGAGTCATCTCTTTTTGGAAACTTAGGTTCAGATTTTGATCATGTTTGAACCTTTAATTTCTATCCTAAACTATCTATTGATAAGCTAAGATTAAACAGTTTGGCAAATCAATTTCACTATACTATCAGCAGAAAATTTAAAGCTAATTAGTCAAGATTAGGCTGTTTGACTAACTAGAAGTGTGTTTTTCAGGAATGGCATTTAAGCTTGCACACTTTCATATTTGTTTCTCTTTTTTGGTATGGGGCTATACCTTTTTTGTTTTCACAATCTACCCTCTTTTCTTTCTTTCTTTGTTTTTGTATTTTTTTTTTTTACAACTTGAATGCAATGGTGGATGAAATATTTATAGTGGAAAAAAGATAAAAGAGGATTTTTTGAACATGACATGGATCAAGAGAAGTAATGCTTAAGCATCCTGCCATTGACAGGACCCCCAAACAATTCTGCTCCATTCAACTCCCACAAGAAAAATGCATTGTTACCAGCAGATGAATGAATAGAGTAAGGGCCAAGACATAAGTTGTCAAATTTTCCATGCTTGCCCTTCTCTTCCCTCCTTGAGTCCCATTTTAAAAATTTGTCCCCAATTTTGAAATTGCTGGCCTTTGTTCTTCTGTCAAAAAGCTTTTTAATGCTCATTGTTTCTGCAATGCTTTGTTATAAACTTCATCTCTGGTTTGTTGAAGATGAATGGTCTGGTTTATTCTTCTGATCATGTCATTATCTTCAGTTTGTAACTCTTGAATCAACTTCATTACTGGTACACCAAGGTTGTTTGGAAAAATTGCATCAGTACCATACACCAGATGAAAAGGTGACATGCCAATGGATTTCTTCAAGGTCAATCTGTCAGCCCATAGTGCATGAACTAGCTTGGTGTGCCAAGACTTTTTGTTGTCTTCCAAGAGTTTCTTGATTATGTTCACTAAAATTTTGTTTGAAGATTCTGCAAGTCCATTACCTTGAGGGTAATAGGCCGTGGAATTCCCCAATGTTATCTGATATCTATGACAAAAGTCAACCATCTTGTTTGATCTGAATGTTGTTGCATTATTAGTGATAATCTTGGTAGGACAACCAAATTTGGAGAGAATGTTAGTCTCTATAAGTTTTATGATAACTGAATCATTGGCCTGTCTACAAGGTATGGCTCCTATCCACTTAGTGAAATAGTCTGTGGCAGTAAGAATCCATCTATGCTGGGCAGAAGATGGTGGATGGATTTCTCCTATGAAGTCAAGTCCCCACTGTTGAAATGGGGCTTCAACAGTAATGGGATGCAGAGGTAGGGGTAGCAGTTTTATTTTGCCTTCAAAAAGTTGACATTTATGACAAGCTATGATCATCTTGTGCACATCATGAAAAAGAGTAGGCCAATAGAAACCAGCCCTCAAAATTTTGTTGGTTTTTGTCTTCCAATACAAATGACCTCCACACTCTCCTTCATGGAACTGGTATTTAACCTTCTCTGCATCAAACTCAGGCAAACATTTAAGCAATACACCACTTGCATTTTTCAAATAAATACATCTATCAATAATGCAATAGTTTACAGCTTTCAATTTGAGGAATCTTGCCTTTGTTTTTGTCAAACCAGGAGGTGTATTCAAATTAAACAAAACATAAACAATATCAGCATACCAAGGAGAATTCATAAAATGATCCTCAACTATAGGATTTGAGAATTCTTCTTGGTCATACAAAGCATTAATCATATTAATATCAAGAACTTCAAAATTTGATTCAGCCATTAATTTAGCTAGACCTTGGCCTTTGATGAGTTTAGTGGTTTTTATCTCTAAATCATACTCAAGGATAATAGCAATCCACTTACCTCTCTTACCATCTGGGTCCTGTGTTAGAATGTCTTTAACAACTGAGTTTGGGACAAAGGCAATGATGTGTGAGTGAAGGATGTACACTCTGAAGTCTTTCAAAGCTTTAACCAAAGCAAAAGCTTTCTTTTCCATAATGTTATACTTCAAAGGGGCATCCCTCAATGCCTTGCTAAAGAATGTAATAGGCTGCTCTTGTCCTTGTGGATTTTTCTACAAAAGGACAGCAGCTATGGTATGTTCTGATGCAAATGAAAAAATATAAAAATCTTTTGAAAAATCTGGACTTATAAGAACCGGTGTTTTGGTTAATGCTTGTGTCACCAGTTCAAAGGAATTCTTTTCTTCCAAGGTCCATTTTACCCCTTGCTCCTTCTTTAACATGTTTGTGATATTCCTAAGGAGCTCAGCTAAGTTGGTGATAATGATCCAGGAGGATCTCCACCAACAAAGAAGTTTACTTATGCACCATGAAGACACTTTATGATGGGTGACAAAGTAATGAGTGAATTAATTCATTATTTCATTTAAAAAATTATGAAGTGGATAATGTTCTAAGTGAGTGGAAAATGACTCACCAAAATATTCACTTATTATTCCATTTGAGAAATTAGTTTCATGTGAGAATTGACCTCACAACTAATTTTCTATTTCTCATTAAGAGGTTGAGCTTTCTTGGCATGGTTAAGATCCTTGAAGTTGGGTTTGCCATTTTTGCCTTGAGTAAGTTTTGAAGTCCTAGAATCATGGAGTTTGTCTTTCCTTAAAATGTCTTGAGATCCTACTATTGTGGATTGGGGAGTTATGGGGAAAAACTATATAAACTCATGATGTGAGCCTTTGAAAAGGGGAGAGGAGAAAGGATAGGAAACTTAGCCTTTGAAAGCCATAGTGCTTGGCTAATGCTCAGCCATGGAACTGGAATGTATGAAAGCTTAATTTGAAGATGAAATATAAAGGATCTGCCTTCCAATTGAAGCAGGTCCGGAGATGTAACCCTAGTGAGTTGGAGGGGTGAACTCCGTTACCAATTTGGTTGTCTTTCGCTTATGTGTTATGTGCTTCCTGATTATGTTTAATTCATGTTAATATGTGTATGCAAACTAACATGCTCATTTAAACCTGTATAATCCATAGTCATTTTAAAAGATCTTAGTACCGTACGCGTGATGGTTGGGTAGTACTCGAACCGTGATCAGATCAAGTGGTATCGGAGCAGGTGACTGCTTTGCAGGATGGGAAAAGGAATGAAGCACGCTAAAAGACTGCAAGAGCTGCAAGAGATAAACGAAAGCCTTCAAGCCGAAAATGCAGAATTGCGAAGATTATTGCTCGATAAGCAGGAGCTTCAAGAGATGCTATGAGCTAAAGAGGAGATATTGTCTAAATTGCAGAAGGTTGAGACGACGGAGGTTGCATGTCAAACCAAGGTATGTGATGTCACTTCAAGT
Organism: Pinus albicaulis; assembly: GCA_034641835.2. NCBI lineage: Eukaryota > Viridiplantae > Streptophyta > Pinopsida > Pinales > Pinaceae > Pinus > Pinus albicaulis. The sequence continues at coordinate 74,317 of JAXQQM020080703.1, forward strand.
TCTATTCTCTCTCAATATGAAACTAATGTTGGCATGAAAATCCTCACGAAGATGGGGTATAGTGGAGGTGGACTTGGCATAAATGGCCAAGGAATCACCCAACCATTGGAGGTTGTACCAAGACAACCATTTGCAGGTTTGGGTTATCAACGGGAAGAAGGAGAATGCTCAGAGGTAGCTGAAACAAAATTCATCTCTTTATCACCTGATTCCAAGAAAGGAATCAAGCCACCTAGTCCCCATCAATTTAAGGACAAGCCAAGAAGGTATGACAATCATTCAGATTCTACTTTTGTACATAAGAGAAGTGATTGCTTTCATAGATCTGCTAACTATGGTGTAGTTAAGCATCATACAAGGAAAGAGTGGGTTAAGAAGACAGATTTGCCCACAAGAAGGGAGACCAAGAAGAATGAGAACGTTTTAAATCCTCCTATCATGAAGACACGGTGGAATGGGAAACGGTCTAATTTCTGCAATTTCTGCAAAATCAGTGGCCATTGGGAGGAGAAGTGCTGGAAGTTGCACCCCGAAATTCGCCAAGAGTCAAGCAAACATATGGCGAAAGAGCTCGTGAAGAAAGCTCCATTCACCATTCAAAAAACACGCTTACAAGAAAGAAATGCTTGGTTCGAGTTGGGTAAGAAGTTCATGATGTTTCTGCAGGTTATGTTTATGATATTTTGCAAAATTTCGAGTTTTATGGGGGTAGGTATCCGTCTTTTGATGAAAAGTGCTCAAAATTTGTCTGACTCGGAATCAAAAAATAATGACACCATCGCGAAGAGCTCGACAAGAGGAATCCGATGACGCTTGAATCGCGTCAAACAGCCTCCGGATCAAAAAGTTATTGCAACCTAAAATTTTGTCAAATCAAGAGCAGGTGATGTCGGAAGTCTATCTGGGTCGAGAAATTTGCAACATTGTAGCCTGTGATCGATCGGAACGGGTGGAAAGGCACGAACCTCTCTTGAATTGGAGTGTTCGCTTGAGAAACGCTAGCAATGCTGTTAACCATCTATCTCAGACCATCAAGAAGGTGATCGGTGGATCAAATACCCTAGCAATTATTATTGCAGCAGCATCATCTTTCCACAACAACCCAATTCAATTCTGATCAGTTCAGCTAAAGCTTTTGAGCTTTGGAAAGTAACGAGTCTGTAGATTACTTACTAGCTCCGTGAATCTATTCATGTATCATACTGCAGAAGTTCTTGAGTTATTATAAGCAAAATTAGATTACACTTATTATTAGCTCGACTCAGTGCCCTGTACCGACTGGCTAAATTACTGAGCGATATAATTTGTAATCTTTCGAACACTTTGAACTTCAAATGTCATAAGCATTGAACCTCACCACGGCCAGATTATTCCATGTGGAATGAAATGAAATCGAAAGGACCAGTGCCGCTTTCTGGCCCTTCACAGGGCACCAGCGTTTGATAGCATTAAGATCAAGGCACCAGTAAGGATAACTTTATGTCCAGGACAATAAAAGGTTGTGTATCTACCTCTGCATGAGAAGTTTCTCACTCAGCGTGGCTGCTGGAACGTGCGACAGTGATTAAGGATAGATGCGCCGGAAGTGTTTGATATGCAGATGCTAAGGTTTGGAATTGGTCGTTGCTCACAAAGGCGACATGCTATTGTAGGCTACCATGGTAAAAAGCATCGTCGAGCTGGGTCATACTTTGAAGGCAATTCATTTCCCACGATAAATTTGGGCCGGTGGGGAATTCATGGATTGGTTTTCCGTGATAGAAATAAATTGCCGGATTTTGTGCCACAAAATCGGCATTCTGGATAATGGAAAGAAATGTGATCTCAGTATTTACGATGACTCCCTGGCATAATGGATCTCCGAATTCGTTATCGGTGAGAGTGGTGTAAGCCGATTTTGTTAGTTTTCCTCCCATGATCGGCGCGCAGATTGGTTACAAAACTTCGTCGAAGTTGTTGGGATCTCCCGCAGATTTTGGGGGCCATTTCTGCCAAGTCATGTTGCCTCCGACATCTATTGGGAGACAGTGCTTGACTTTATCTTGGGGGTAGCTCTTTCTTCGTGTTAGCAGGAGCTATGGCCACGACATCGAAGTTGCGTCTGTGTATAACTACAGATGCTATCCCAGGATTGGTTTTTGACAAACGATGCTGCCTATCTCTTCAATTGAAGCACACGAAATTGCGAAAAAGACCAGATTAATTGATGGAGCATTTAACATCATTATCTACTGTTCAGCGGCAGGTTGCATCTATTGTTGTTGTGTCATGGTTTAAAGAGCTTCGTGGATCTATCCCTATGGAAAGAATGGACTTTGCAATTGATGTTGTGAAAACTCTTAGGCAACGGCTTTTAGATCTCCTGGCTTGCACTGATCCTGCACTGCCTAATCGAGATTCATCCTTTCCATATGCTGAACTTTCACGAACCTATGAAAAGATGAGAGCAGAGGTTGCTTCACTGATCCGAATTGCAGATGCCTCGAGTTCCTTTCAAAATGTGTTCGCTGCTGGAATTCCTCCAGCAGATGAGCTAGGTATAGATGCCGTGATTGATCTTGGCACAAAGCTTTCAGCGTCCAAGGATGCATTATCAGGAGATGGGAAGGAGAAACAAACTCTTGAGAGTTTGGAGGCATCAAGGCAACGAGTTTTGGCCACTGCAGGTTATTTGAAAACTGTTCAGGGCAATTTTCATGTTAGCATTTCGGCCCTCATGTCAGGTGCAGTTGTTTGGATGGTGGAATTGCCTGCTAGGTTAAATCCAGTTATTCAACCACTGATGGCTGCTCTGAAAAGGGAACAGGAAGAGGTGTTACAAAAAATGGCTACAGACGCACTAGCAGAAATGATTGCACAGTGCGTTGGACGTAAACCTGGTCCAAATGATAAGCTAATCAAGAATGGTCGTTGGTCTTAGACATCCCTTGAAACATTGTCAAGGATCTTACTCCATTGGGTGCGCTTGCGGGGTCGGTCCACAAGCAATAAAATTCCTCTATTTTTGGTTTTGGTGGGTGGCTTTACCCCCGCGGCGCGCATTATGTTTTTTGTTTGTTTGACGGTGCTATTGTGATGGCCTTTGACAGATGAGACTGATGGAGGAGATAACCCTGTCTGTTCTTTATGTCACCAAAGCAAGCTGCTATTGACTTGACTTATGTGGCCAGCTTGGCTCTGCATATACAACAAGGAATTAATTCTTCACATAATATTCATCTACTGTTGGGAGATGGATCTCTGCTCAGTATTTGTATCGTTGTTGGAACGGAGAGACTTAGATGCTGCTTGAAACTTTTATATTTTCACATATTTCGCCCTTTTGTTGGTTTCGAGGAAGTTAGACTTGTAAACAAGGAGGCCAGAAATCCTGGAGGAGAGCCTCTTGTTCTATGCTTTGTGGACTTTTCTAATCCAAATGGTGCGGCAACTGCAATGGAAGCCCTCCAAGGCACAGGAAAATTATAGATGGTTTTGCTGTGTTATTGAAACACTGAGAAAGCAGTGAATGAAAGGAGCGCTACCAGCAGAATGAGCGGACAAAGACACACACGGTGAGTTGGTATTGTTTAGGAGTTTGAGCCCGTGCATGTTAAAAGGGGTTTTTTTTGAACCATTTGTATATTGTTCCATTGAGCACATATTTGTCACATTACATTACTTGGTAATTTCAATGTAAGAGGCCATGGTTGGCATTAAAAATTTTTGCATGTAAATGGTTGAATGTCATGTAAAAGGCCAAAGTGGCCAACGATGAAAGAGATGATGTAAAAAATGCTTATGAAGCATTGGAAAAGGCTTGTTTTTAGCCACTCTTATGTAAGGGAGAGTGAGAGTGAGAGGCATATTTTTACGCATTAAGCCTTGTTGGCATCTTTGTAAGCAAATGGGATTAGGAAATTTTCCTAAAGCCATTTTGGCATGTAAACTTGACCAATGAACCCTTGGCAAGTGTTGTAAACAGGTATGATCAGCTACAGGTTGCAGCTTTATGCAGATGTGGAATTTTGCATTCCGATTCTGAAGGACTAAGGTGAAGGGATCTTGAAGGGATGTTCCTTTTTCAGGCATTTGTGTTGCAGCTTTATGCAGATGTGGACTTTTGCATTCCGATTCTGAAGGACTAAGGTGAAGGGATCTTGAAGGGATGTTCCTTTTTCAGGCATTTGTGTTGCAACTTTATGCAGATGTGGACTTTTGCATTCCGATTCTGAAGGACTAAGGTGAAGGGATCTTGAAGGGATGTTCCTTTTTCAGACATTTGTGTTGCAGCTTTATGCAGATGTGGGCTTTTGCATTCCGATTCTGAAGGACTGAGGTGAAGGAATCTTGCAGGAATGTGCCTTTTCAGGCATTTGTGTTGCAACAGTTGCAGGTGTTGGCATTATCTTCCGATTCCGAAGAACAGTAGGTGAAGGATTCATGATGGAATTTTCCTTTCAGAGACATTTGCATACAGTTGAGTTGATTGAAGCTGGTACTTTTGGAGACCAAAAGTTTTCTTTTCGGGGAGGTTTGATCCAGGAGGATCTCCACCAACAAAGAAGTTTACTTATGCACCATGAAGACACTTTATGATGGGTGACAAAGTAATGAGTGAATTAATTCATTATTTCGTTTAAAAAATTATGAAGTGGATAATGTTCTAAGTGAGTGGAAAATGACTCACCAAAATATTCACTTATTATTCCATTTGAGAAATTAGTTTCATGTGAGAATTGACCTCACAACTAATTTGCTATTTCTCATTAAGAGGTTGAGCTTTCTTGGCATGGTTAAGATCCTTGAAGTTGGGTTTGCCATTTTTTCCTTGAGTAAGTTTTGAAGTCCTAGAATCATGGAGTTTGTCTTTCCTTAAAATGTCTTGAGATCCTACTATTGTGGATTGGGGAGTTATGGGGAAAAACTATATAAACTCATGATGTGAGCCTTTGTGAGGAGAGAGGAGAAAGGATAGGAAACTTAGCCTTTGAAAGCCATAGTGCTTGGCTAATGCTCAGCCATGGAACTGGAATGTATGAAAGCTTAATTTGAAGATGAAATAATAAAGGATCTGCCTTCCAATTGAAGCAGGTCCGGAGATGTAACCCCAGTGAGTTGGAGGGGTGAACTCCATTACCAATTTGGTTGTCTTTCGCTTATGTGTTATGTGCTTCCTGATTATGTTTAATTCATGTTAATATGTGTATGCTCTAACATGCTCATTTGAACCTGTATAAGCCATAGTCGTTTTAAAAGATCTTAGTACCGTACACGTGATGGTTGGGTAGTACTCGACCCGTGATCGGATACTCGTTCCCCCCACCGCTAGTTCACCTTCTCCCACGACGCGCACTGCGCAATTTTCCTTTAATTTCTCTCTCAACCGCCCACGAATTACAGCTTCAGTCACTGTGGTTTTCTGCGCGAGAGCCCTGACAGACCCAGAAGAATGCACCCGTCCGACGGGTCTGAGCTCAGAAAAAGCCGGCCAGCATTCGGGCCTTCAGGAGGGGAGCCGTGGCATGCATGTAGAGGTAGCACCTAGCGATCCTGGACCTTCCGAAGGATGGTGCCGAATCGTGGAGGAACCACCGGAGGAGTAGTTTGGTTAATTTTTTTTTCTTGCTTAGCAGGCCCACTTAATTGGGCTGCTTTTAGATTATTTTACTGTGCTGGACCTTTGTAATATTTTTGAATTCTGTAAATTAAACGTTCAAGACTGGTTTCCCCGTGTGAGGGCAGTCTTCTTAATTTTTTTATTTTTTGATGACAAATTTGCCATGAGTCTGGGCAATGATTTTGACTTCGGTGTAATTTTATTCCCACTGTTAATAGATTAAATTTACTTAGAAAAAAAAATGTTGCCCTGTTTCTATTTTAAACCTATTTTTTGAAATACAGAGCCATGTTTATATGGTCTATGTATTATACTCTTTCTCTGTATATCTAGTACAGGAACCTTTTTTCTATGAATGGGGTGGATGCTATAGCGGGCTACTAATGGAAACAAGCAAGCCTGAACCTTAAATCTCGGATGCAATAGATGGTTACCAATTTTGGAATCAAGTGAGCCTGATCTTACAAGCGAGCCTGGGTTTCTGCAGATGGTTATCACACTCCTCACATGATTAGCGTTTTTCTCTGTTCAAGGATTTTGGGTACTTTAATTTGTATTTGGAACAATGGACGTCGGTACTCTATATGTTGCTTTACTATTCTACATACTGCTATTTCACTTTCTTATAGATGCCTCGGGCATATTTGGATGCTTTCTCAGATTGTCGATAATCTCCATGTGGACCGTTACTGGGTTTTATATCAAGTCCCTTTATGTGACATGGGGTATTTTTCTATCACTGTCTGGGGTGGGACTTCCACTTTTCTGGATGGATATTTGGGTTCCAATCTTCAGATATGAAAATGTAATGATTTCATGGACTGTTTTACTTCATATAATATATTCAAAACAACGTTTTTTCTCTTGTGAAAAAAAAGATTAATGTTTATCACTCTGCCTTCAAAACTAGCAATGCTGGTCTATGTTGCTGGTTTATTGATATGGTCTGATGGTCTTTTTATATTTTGGACATATCACACTCCTCACATGATTAGCGTTTTTCTATGTTCAAGGATTTTGGGTACTTTAATTTGTATTTAAAACAATGGACGTCGGTACTCTATCTGTTGCTTTACTATTCTACATACTGCTATTTCACTTTCTTATAGATGCCTCGGGCATATTTGGATGCTTTCTCAGTTTGTCGATAATCTCCATGTGGACCGTTACTGGGTTTTATATCAAGTCCCTGTATGTGACATGGGGTATTTTTCTATCACTGTCTGGGGTGGGACTTCCACTTTTCTGGATGTATATTTGGGTTCCAATCTTGAGATGTGAAAATGTAATGATTTCATGGACTGTTTTACTTCATATAATATATTCAAAACAACGTTTTTTCTCTTGTGAAAAAAAAATGATTAATGTTTATCACTCTGCCTTCAAAACTAACGATGTTGGTCTATGTTGCTGGTTTATTGATATGGTCTGATGGTCTTTTTATATTTTGGACATATCACACTCCTCACATGATTAGCGTTTTTCTCTGTTCAAGGATTTTGGGTACTTTAATTTGTATTTGGAACAATGGACGTCGGTACTCTATCTTTTGTTTTACTATTCTACATACTGCTATTTCACTTTCTTATAGATGCCTCGGGCATATTTGGATGCTTTCTCAGATTTGTCGATAATCTCCATGTGTACCGTTACTGGGTTTTATATCAAGTCCCTGTATGTGACATGGGGTATTTTTCTATCACTGTCTGGGGTGGGACTTCCACTTTTCTGGATGGATATTTGGGTTCCAATCTTCAGATGTGAAAATGTAATGACTTCATGGACTGTTTTACTTCATATAATATATTCAAAACAATTTTTTTTCTCTTGTGAAAAAAAATGATTAATGTTTATCACTCTGCCTTCAAAACTAGCGATGCTGGTCTATGTTGCTGGTTTATTGATATGGTCTGATGGTCTTTTTATATTTTGGACATATCACACTCCTCACATGATTAGCGTTTTTCTCTGTTCGAGGATTTTGGGTACTTTAATTTGTATTTGGAACAATGGATGTCGGTACTCTATCTGTTGTTTTACTATTCTACATACTGCTATTTCACTTTCTTATAGATGCCTTGGGAATATTTGGATGCTTTCTCAGATTGTCGATAATCTCCATGTGGACCGTTACTGGGTTTTATATCATGTCCCTGTATGTGACATGGGGTATTTTTCTATCATTTTTTGGGGTGGGACTTCCACTTTTCTGGATGGATATTTGGGTTCCAATCTTCAGATGTGAAAATGTAATGACTTCATGGACTATTTTACTTCATATAATATATTCAAAACAATGTTTTTCCTCTTTTAAATTTTCATTTTAAAAAAAAAAATTGAACCCACCATCGCTATATCGACGCCTTGTAAGCATCGGAATTGCGACAGCTTAAAAACGTCGGAAGAGCGATAGTATAAAAACGTCGGACGAGCGACGTTAAAAACGTCAGACCACATTTCGTTAGCATTGCGACAGTTTACAAACTTCGGAAGAGCGACGTTCAAAATTTTGGACCACATTTCGTCGGAATTGCGATAGTTTACAACCATCGGAAGAGCGACGTCCAAAATGTTGGACCACATTGCGTCGGAATTGTGACAGTTTACAAACGTCGGAAGAGCGACGTTCAAAACATCAAACCACATTTCATCATAATTGTGACAGTTTACAAACATCGGAAGAGTTACATTCAAAACTTCGGACCACATTTCGTTGGAAGTGCGATAGTTTACCAAGGTTGGAAGTGCGACGGATTGGGAAACGTCAGAAGAGCGACGCTTGTTTGGAAGCGACGGAAAAAGTGTCGATAGTGCGACACTTTTTAAGTGCATCAGAACTACGAAGGTATGGCAAACCACATTTTTCCCACCCTCGAACTGTCGCTCTTGCGACGACTATGTGTCGGAATAGCGACGAATTGGCCGTCGAAAATTCCACCAAATTTTCTAGTGAGTTTTACCAGAAGGCGCTCAGTGGGGTGCAATAGGTAAGAATGATTTGACCATGTTTTTTTATTTTTATAAGGTTTATACAATTTTTTTTGTGTTTTTATTTCTTTCCAAGACTAAACTAAATGTTTAATGTAATGCAGATATTGGTCGCGTTCAACCAGCAGAGGAACCAGAGCGCGAAGCAGATGCGCCAGCAGAAAGGGTTGTCGGGAGAGCAGTCCTTCAGAACCTTGATATGGCTGAGACTCTTGCTGAGCTCTAGTAGCACATAGAGGGGTTGACATCGGGATTCTGGATTTCTGGATAGAAGAGCTTCCCATGTGACTACAGTGACACACAATTGGGGTTCCTAACCGTTGGATGCAGTTGCTCCGTAGGATTGCTAGATCTATAGCATGTTATCATGAGCACCACTAGTTTACTTATAACTTTTTGCATACATTTTGAGGTCAGATGACCAATGTGTCTTGGGCACAAATTTTGTAAAAAACCTATAACTATCTATCTATGTGTTTTCAGAGTTTTTCCTATGTTTAATGCGCAATCCTATTCAATGATGTGAATGTTTTCTTTACCTATGTCGCAAATGTCTGTCTAAAACTTGATTAGCTAATGAATCAACTAAAGTGTTCATATTTCTAGAAATGTGTTGATATTGAATGAAATCAAAATGTCTCTCCAAAATTCAAACTCTTAGGAACAATCTAAGAAGTGTCGGATTTCTAACAGAGTAAATACTAGTAAGTTGTAGTACCACAAGTTGTGAGTCTAACCTTATGATTATGTGGTTATGTTGACAGGAAAATTTGTCCGGCCAACAGTAGGGGAACTCCCCGGTAGAAAGTCCCAATTAGACCTTGAACCGTTTGGAATAGGGTTCCCGTCCGGGGTGTGGGTCCAGCTACTGCTTAAATCACCTTCCCTCTGGTCTCAAAAGAACTCGATCGAACCTACAGAAACACGCTTATTCATATGATACAAGATACATGGTTGATGCATTAAACATGTATGTAACACTATGTGTAGCAAGCCAAATAATAAATCATACACGCCGAAGGAGGTGTTGTCAACAACACATCTTTAGGGTTATGCTTGTAGGGTATTCTGACCACAAAAGAAACAGTTCTTTATGGCGAGACGCCCCTTTTACTTCATGAAAGATCAAACGAAATGCTAACAAACAAAGTTATTAACATCCATTAAACAAGAAATCAGTCTGAACATCATTAACACAGATACAGGAAACCATAATGCGTGAATGATGCCATTAAAAAGTGTAGCTCCATTAATCAAAAGATGTTCTGAAACTGTATAGAAATACACATAGTATTCTCCCAGCAAAACACATCAAATCCGAAAGGAGTTTCAACAGGTATTTGTATTCATATGTAAAAAGGAATGTTGTCTTTCAATACAATGCTATATCACTTCTGAGTCCAAAAAAGAAGATCTTTTACACTTTCCCCGAAGGGGTTTTATAGATCAAAATTTCCCTTTGGGCTCCCTGACTCTTCGCCTGCCCGCCGGTTGAGTTGCCCTGCGACCTCGGAGAAAATTGCGACCTGCGACCTGGATAGTGAGTGCGACTTGCGACCTATTTGGCAGTGCAACCTGCGACCTAGTGGGTCGTGTGACCTGCGACCTGCTGACACTGAGTCATGGAGATGGGCGCGCAATAGATAGATCAGGAACATCAATCTGCTCTCCTTTGAGGAAGTCCTGCCAGGTCTGGTATTATGCTGCTATGGGAGAGACTAGAGGGACCTCCTCTTTCAACCGATGCATGCACTCCAGAGCATTCGGGATTAGAGTTTCCTTCTTTTGTGAGATCTGGTTTGAAAGGGAGGCGAGCTTGGTGTAAATCCATACTGGCGTGACAAGAAACTGACCCAGATTTTCTTTTGATGCTGCGAGCTTGGGGGCGGCATTAGCTTGCTTGATGGGCTGCAGGAATGACTGGATTTCTTGGTCTACTTGTCCCCAGGTCTTACTTTCGTCCAATGCCCCTAGCGAAGGAATGTGGTGAAGAGTGTGCATCGAGTCTATGCCGCTGATCAGGTGGTCGTATGAAGACATTACTTTGTCCAAATCCTTGGATAGCTTGTCCTTGGATTGCATCTTCATCCGGATTTGGACTTTGGCATATTGTGTATGAATCCAATCCTTCTTAAGCAGAAGCACGAGCAGCTCAAGGAAGCCTCAGCTGCCTTAGATAAAATGATGAACTGGACAGTGCAATACCCTCAAGCTCAATTCTGTTGACGGGAAAATTTGTCCGGCCAACAGTAGGGGATATCCCCGGTAGAAAGTCCCAATCAGACCTTGAACCATTTGGAATAGGGATCCAGTCCGGGGTGTGGGTCCGGCTACCGCTTAAATCACCTTCCCTCTGGTCTCAAAAGAACTCGATCGAACCTGCAGACACACACTTATTCATATGATACAAGATACATGGTTGACACATTAAACATGTATGCAACACTATGCGTAGCAAGCCAAATAATAAATCATACACGCCGAAGGAGGTGTTGTCAACAACACATCTTTAGGGTTATGCTTGTAGGGTATTCTGACCATAAAAGAAACAATTCTTTATGGCGAGCCGCCCCTTTTACTTCATGAAAGATCAAACGAAATGCTAACAAAAAAAGTTATTAACATCCATTAAACAAGCAATCAGTCTGAACATCATTAACACACATACAGGAAACTATAATGTGTGAATGATGCCATTAAAAAGTGTAGCTCCATTAATCAAAAGATGTTCTGAAACGGTATAGAAATACACATAGTATTCTCCCAGCAAAACACATCAAATTCGAAAGGAGTTTCAACAGGTATTTGTATTCATATGTAAAAAGGAATGTTGTCTTTCAATACAATGCTATATCACTTTTGAGTCCAAAAAAGAAGATCTTTTACACTTTCCCTGGAGGGGTTTTATAGATCAAAATTGCCCTTTGGGCTCCCTAACTCTTCGCCTGCCCGCCGGTTGAGTTGCCCTACGACCTGGGAGAAAATTGAGACTTGCGACCTGGATAGTGAGTGCGACTTGCGACCTATTTGGCAGTGCAACCTGCGACCTAGTGGGCAGTGTGACCTGCAACCTGCTGTCACTGAGTCATGGAGATGGGCGCGCAATAGAGAGATCAGGAACATCAATCTGCTCTCCTTTGAGGAAGTCCTGCCAAGTCTGGTATTCTGCTGCTATGGGAGAGACTAGAGGGACCTCCTCTTTCAACCGATGCATGCACTCCAGAGCATTCGGGATTAGAGTTTCCTTCTTTTGTGAGATCTGGTTTGAAATGGAGGTGAGCTTGGTGTAAATCCATACTGGCACGATAAGAAACTGACCCAGATTTTCTTGTGATGCTGCGAGCTCGGGGGCGGCAGCAGCTTGCTAGATGGGCTGCAGGAATGACTGGATTTCTTGGTCTACTTGTCCCCAGGTCTTACTTTCGTCCAATGCCCCTAGCGAAGGAATGTGGTGAAGAGTGTGCATCGATTCTATGCCACTGATCAGGTGGTCGTATGAAGACATTACCTTGTCCAAATCCTTGGATAGCTTGTCCTTGGATTTCATCTTCATCCGGATTTGGACTTTGGCATCTTGTGTATGAATCCAATCCTTCTTAGGCAAATGCTCGGGAGCTTGAGGGTATTGCACTGTCCAGTTCATCATTTTATCTAAGGCAGCTGAGGCTTCCTTGAGCTTCTCATGCTTCTGCTTAGTTTATGCTCATGCTCTTACCAATGGGGCAACTGTTTGTTTTATGGTGAACATTTCCCCATACACCTGCCTCATGGTCGCCTCTAATACATCGCATTCTTTTAGAACGGAAAGTGGAACTTCATTTACTGGGGGAGCCTTGTTTCGGAGTTGTTGCATCTCTTCTTTCAACGCCGACCTCTCCTGTTCCGCCTTCTTCTCCCTCTTCTCTGCTGCTCATAATCTATTTTGTAGAGAAATGATTTCTCTACTCATTCTGGTGACATTTTCTTCCGTGGCCGTGGCGAAAGCCGTGCCTGCCGATGCTATCATCACGAGATTAGTCCTAGTATCAAGGACTATGTCTTTTTCAGTTGCAACCGTGGATGCGGCGGAAGGACTTTGTGCCAGGGACCTTCTCTTCTCTTGCCGGATTTTGAAAGAGAATTGGTCGAATGTGAGCCTGGTGAGGTCGAAGACCTCCTCCTCCTGTCCCTGGGGGGAATTAACATCAGAGAGCATGGTTCCTGTACCGCCTAGAGGTACTTCGAGGGAAGACACCTCGACGTCTTCTATCAATTCATCCTCCTCATCTTTCTTCTTCTTTTCCTCCTCTTCTTTCTTCTTCTTTTCCTCTTCTTCCCTTTGTTGGCGCTCGGCTTCCGCCTTCTCATGCTCTTCCTTCCGCCTACGTTCTGCTTCTTCCGCTACTTCTATTTCGGCTTTCCTCTTTCGCTCGGATGCAGTAGCTTGGTCTGCTTTCTTTTGGCGTTCAGCTTCTGCTTTGTCAAGCTCTTTCTTGAGTGCCTGTTCTGCTGCGACCTGCGCCTCTTTTTCCTACTTTTCCTTCCTGGCCTCCTCAGCCTGCTTCTTCTTCTGATCTGCCTTTGAACTTTTCTTGCGCTTCTCCTCGTCCTCTTTTATCTTATTTTCTCTCTCTTGCTGGGCTTTGGCCTCTGCTTCTTTCTGTTGGGAAGAGGTGTCAGGCCCTGTGCTGGTCCAGGGCTTTTTAGCTAGAGAGGAAGAAGCACCTCCTAACTTACAGCTCCTGTCTTCCAGGCTTTGATCATCCGGATCCTCTTGGCCAGAGTGTGCCCCCGGAGCAAGTTTTCTATCTGCATTGTACCAGTTCCTTCTCTCATCTTCTCCCGGGTGTTCTACATGCTGGTAGTTCCATTTGAATTTGGCCTTTTTGCAGTGTTCGGGAACTATCCTCTCCGGGTCGTATGTTCGGTACTCTAAAGCCCTTAGGCGATAACTTTTAATCTCTTCTCCTTCAGCCCCTACCTCTCTAAAATCTTTAACTGTGTATGCGCCGATAGTGAGGGGTAGCGCGGGCCAGGGCTTCTTCTTACCTTTGGACAGGACACTGGAGAAACCCGAGGACATTTGGAAGCATACCTCTTGTATGAGCATCTTGTCTGTAACGAAGATAGGCATAGCATGTGGTGCCCTGAATGAGCCGAAGACTCGGATGAAAGTATATCCAGCGAACGGAAACCAGTGTGCCACTTGGCCTAGAGTCTCCCTGGCTCACCAGGACATGCAAGGGGCATCCTGGCCAAATAATTTCCTGAATAGGGCAGGGATGAATATTTGAGAAATTGGTTCTATATCCTGTTTATACCTAGATTCCCATAACACTTTGGTTTGTAGTTGAATTGCACGGGTCTGCGTGGGATCCCAGTTATGTGCCCATCCCTCAAAATGCAACCTTGCACAGACGACATCCAATAGATAAGAGGCCATATAGAACTCAGAAGGCATTCCTTCATCTGGGGCCAATGCCGAGGACAAGTTTGTATGCATTGAGGTCATCAGTATACTAGCCCAGTTGAAATGGGTGCCATGCACTGTTACATATTCCATGATAGTAGCCCATGTGCCGTTGAAGGTGGTGGCGTCGGGGCGCCCGTACAATCTGCAAAGCATGGCCACTACTAATTTATATACTTTTCTCAGGCTGGCCACCGGATATTCTTGGTCTTTCTTGACTTTAAATTTGTCGGGCTCCACCCACCACTGCCTGATAGTGTCGACTACAGGGACTGCATGGGCAAGAGCCCATTCTTCTGTAAAGTTTTCTTCCTGTTGAGGCAAAGAGTAGTAAACATGGGCGTCCGAGCCTATGAGCGTTGCGAAAGCCTTGCCTTCACTGTCTCGGATCACGAACTTCTTGGGATATGTTTTTTGTATGATCCAGTCTATCATTTCGGGACATGGAAATATGGCCGGATGAGCACCTGCGAGATGTAGCTTGGACCTTTTGACTTTTAAGTATACCTCCCAATCCAGGAGGTCTTCTGGAAATTCCGCTTCCGTTATGGAAAACTCATGGTACACTTGGTACCATCGCATGCTGTCCCCTTTTGCAAATGTACAAAGGGTATCTCTGTATATCAGGGGTGGGGACATTGGTATGTCCATCTCCACCTCTTCCACTGCCACGTGTTTGTCTTTCTTCCGGGACACTGGGGGTGCCATGTCGCTGGAATCCGATAGAACAGGTATACACTCTGCGTCTGCTTCAAGTTCACCTGTCATATTCATGAAAGAATCCCATGATAAGAACGACATGATGATAAAAGACCAATTACAGTTTATCAATGATTTTAGCTGGGACACAAGCAAAATTGAAACAAAGGTCTACTGGGTCGCGGGGTCGCAGATTGAGAGAAAAAAGCCAACATGCGACCTTGCGACCTTGCGACTAGGTCGCAGCGTCACTGGGTCGCAAACCGTGAAAAAGTATGAAAATGTGACCTTGCGACCTTGCGACTAGGTCGCTGGGTCACTAGGTCGCAAATTTATCAAAACCGGGAAAATGCAACCTTGCGACCTTGCGACTAGGTCGCTGGGTCGCAGGGTCAAAAATTTAGAAAAACCAAGAAAATGCGACCTTGCAACCTTGCGACTAGGTCGCGGGGTCGCGGGGTCGAAAATCTCGAAAAATTTGGAAACTGCAACCTTGCGACCTTGTGACTAGGTCGTGGGGTCGCAAG
The DNA here is from genome assembly GCA_034641835.2 of Pinus albicaulis. Classification (NCBI taxonomy): domain Eukaryota; kingdom Viridiplantae; phylum Streptophyta; class Pinopsida; order Pinales; family Pinaceae; genus Pinus; species Pinus albicaulis. The sequence continues at coordinate 89,579 of JAXQQM020080703.1, forward strand.
TCGCGTTAGGGCTTCCCCGGGGGTTTTGGGTGCGCGCGGCGTGGAGTGTTTTTCCCTTTAACTGGGAGAATGCAAAGCCAAAAGGGTCCAGGAAAGGTCAAGGGATAGTTCTTGGAGTAGGGGAGTAGCCATGGAAGTCTGGACAAGAAATGATGGTGATTTTGGGCACTGTGGGGGAAAATAGGAATCAGAAAACCTTAAGTGAGAAATACAGACAAGGGTTGAGGTAAATTGACAATTTAAAGGCTGAGGATGTCTAGGATTTAGCAAGAATAACCAAAAGAGAAACAACAGGAGGGAAAATGGCAACTTACCCGGGAAAAACGCGCGCCAATCGACCTGTCAGAGCCGTTTCTTTCTATTCGCTGCATGTGAAAAGTGTGACCTAGCGACCTAGTTTATATAAAAGGGTCGCATGTGCGGGCATTTAATGAGGTCGCAAGGTCGCAATTCGAGTGATTCAGAAGGTATGCGACCTAGCGACCTTGCGACCTTGCAACTTGAGGGTCACGGGGTCACGATTTTCCTTAAAAGTTTAGTTTTGTGACCTTGCGACCTTTAGGTTGCGGGGTCACAAGGTCACGGAGTCGCAGTTTTCTAAAAAATGGATTTTTGCGACTTTGCGACTTAGCCTTCTAGACTCTTTACTTGGTTTTTCTTTAAGTTCAAGGGGCTCCAAAAAAAATTTAAGTGGGGTTTTTTGGAGGGTGTTGTAGAGGCTACAACAAATGGTGATTCACTGGACGAACTCAGAGTCTATTTCGATGGTTAGCCTTGGAGGGGGAGGGAGGGGCCTTGGCTGGCTGTTTCTTTTACCTTACGGTCAACATTTCCTAGCCTTTTGGCACCTTGCTAGGTTGCTCAATCTGCTGGCCTGTTCGGGTGCTGGTTAACCAACATTCATCTCGTCAGGTCTCCGGACCGAAAGGGTCGGAGGACTTTAGGAAACTACAGGGTCTGGTACGATTATTTTTTCCTCATCGTGTTGCTTCGCTGCCAGCGAACCTCTAGGTCCCGGCGGAGTCACTGCCTAGGAATTGTGAACGTTGCTCCGTCTCCACTGCTTGTACATATCCCCTTCCTTTTTATTTAATTTTCGGCCACCACCTTCTCCAAAATCCATTTCTAACGTTTTTTGAGGTAAAACTCACGGGCCGTTTAATTCTATCATCCCGCGAAAATACGCTATAACGTTTAAAATGTATATTTTATATATCGGGCCGAAGCCCCGCTGCGCCTTGGCCCCTCACTTCGATTTTCATACGACCGAGAGCTACGGAGACCATGGGGGGGCCGGGAGAAACGGGGGCTTATCACTTATATCCGGGGCGCCGTCACACAGCCGTCAGATCCATGTTCAATCAACGGCACGGATCAAGGAGTGGGGGGCCCTACCTGCGACCCCGGCGCACGACAACCGGCGGTTTCCCCCCGCCGCTCTTGTCGGTGGCGGTATTTACCGCGGGGTCGGCGATCACACCCACCCGAACAATGCCACGTGTCTTTGGTACGAGCGGGAAACCGCTCTCTCCCCGCGCGTTAATCTTCGGTCGATGTGCGGGCAGCGGGATCCACCGGCTCCGTCCGATCTGCACCTCCATCCAAGCCGAGTGATGTGTCCTTGAGGCCCGATCGCTCATTGCCATGTCGCCACGTCCCACGAGTCCACCCACCCAGGTGTCCTTGTTTCCACGCCCCACCCGCCCATCAATTCACTCGCCACGTCGTCTCCTGTTTGTTCTCCTCCTGCTTTATGTGTCTCTTCCCAGAGTACACTCATAATATATCTCATGGAAATATATATATATAGATGTTCGTGTGTTTTTATATATATTTAACTCATAATCCACTGCTATTCTTCTTTCACGACCATACTGTGTCTTATTTCGCCCGTTCACAAAAACCTCCGTCGTCTCCATTCCACTATCCTGAGTGCCTTCTTCCTCCGTTCGCATCTTTCCCATCTGCCCCATTTTTCACCTCCATCATTCACGCCTTCGTATGTGTCCATTTCTCTAATAGTTTTGAGGGTTTTGCAGGTTTTCAAATTAAACATAGGGGGCGCATCAATCTGTCGCCTCCATTTCAGAGGATCAAGAACATACCAGAAGACGATCTCCTGTGGGTGAAATTAAATGGAAAAAGCTGAAGCCGGTGCACGAAATGACTGCTATTAAAGAGAACATAGACAGAGAGTCTCAGAACCCTCCAGAGAAATTCGCCCCGCATTTAAGGTTCAGAATTCAAATTCAGAATTCAAAGGTCAAGAGTACAGTACCAGAGTTGCAGGCCAGCTCAGGCCCCTCACGGCATCAGATTTTTCTTCAGCTAAAGGCATCCCGATGTATATATTTTATTATTTTCATTTTGTACATAAGGATATTTTTATCTCCCGGCATTAATTTCTGTATACAGGTTGTTAGGTATGTTCATTTATAGCTAGTCATTCATGAAGAAGGCGTGTATGTTCCCCGCCTTTCTTTTTCAAATTAGATCAATAAATATGGATACCTACCTCGCCCTCCAGAAGTTTCGGTCTTCTCTATAAGTACTGAAAAGTAAGACATTGTAAAGGTTCCAGATTTCTGTAAGCAAGCTGTGCAGCGAGAAGACTATTGTATGCATCTTGTGGCGTTTCTGTATGAGGTTTCAGAGCCCGTTGGGTCTCAGTGAGGAGGGGTTATGATTGTATTGAGGATTCTGGTCTTTGGTATATTGCAGTATGTAATTTCTCTCATGTGTTAATATATCATCCTTTTCATGCAAACTTTCTTCTTGTATCATGTTCTAGAATGCGAGTGGCTCACTAATTTGCAGTAAGGATTCATCTTAAATGGTGCCCTTTCTGGAATTGGTCAAGCGCTTTAAATAGGCCTAGAAGTGATATGCTGTTCCATGTTCACTCCTTCCATAACTTCTGCTATATTAATGGCTTAAGGATTCGTAAATTGGTGCGCCCTTTTGCCAATAATATCTTCTCATGTTTCCTTCCTGCACGCACTCCTTGATATCTGATTTCTGTAATATATTACTTGAATCGGCCCTCATTACAATAAATCGGTCTCTTAGCTGTCTGATACTATCATGCTGAATTTTTACCTGATGTCTTTACTTTATTCCTATCCGCGTATCAGTCACTGAAAGAGAATTGGGACCAATTCATCCTATTTCAATTTCCTTGTTTAAAACAAGAGATAGTAAGTGAGTCCCTTGGACTGACAACCCAAACTATAAAGGACTCCTTGCTATATTAATATGTCCTAGGCACTGGTCTATGGCAACTCTAGGCTGTCTCTAGGAGGGTGACAAAATCATCCACAACATCTTTCTGGCGCCGTTGCCGGGGAACGAATTCAAGAACATCAGTTTCCCTGGGTTTTCGACATTTTATTTCACTCTCTAATCGGGTGAGCACAGAGAGGTGAAGAGTTGCAGATTTCTCACCTTGGCGAATCCACTGGTCCTTATTTGATAAATCTCATTAGTATTCCTGGCTCCTCGTAGGCCGCATTTGAGGTCAGATACAGCCCAACCGAAAACACCCTACGTGTCTGACCCAGAGAAAATTATTCATAAAAAAGTCTGGAAGGAGAGGAAGTCAGCCCGTGCTGAAAATCCTGAGTGTTCTGTTGAAGATTATCCGCCCTCTTCTTCTCAATAAGTTAGAACAGAAAATCCCGAAGTTTATCTAGAAACCCCACGTAGGGGAAATACTTTATTTGGGGAAGAACCTTATCCTGTTTACGAGGCTGAGGAGATTAAAGAGGTCACTGAAGTAGCTCCCGTCAACCGAGAACTATTCCCGTCCACACCTCAGACCTCGGTCCAATATATTCCCATTGTCATTCACACTCCGCTGTCCCCTACCCCTCTCCCTTCTTTTGTTTCTCAGATTGTTGTGCAACCCCCACCGCCTCCAATGGCCAATGTTCCTGCTTTTCTCCTGAACAAATACGCTCCTTTGGCCTTACCCCAAGTGTTGAACGATATGCCACAGGATTATCTGAAGATTCTGCCAAGGTTCAATGGTGAAAATGATGTGGATGCTCAGAAACATCTCGAGACCTTCTGCTCTTTTGCAGAAAATTTGAATGTTGAACACCTGGATGTGGTTTTGAGATTATTTGTGCAGTCTTTAGAAGGTGAAGCTAGAAAATGGTTTAAAACATTGGGTAATCGTTTTGTAACAACCTGGGATCAGATGGAAAACGTTTTCCTCAGGAAGTGGGGAGAAAAGAAGGATTTTTGAATGTGCCTTACTGAGCTAAATACCATCAAGAAGAAACAGAATGAAGGGGTATCAGAATTCATCAAAAGATTCAACAAGTTATATCTAAGCTTGCCCCCAGAAATGAAGCCAAATGAAGCTGCTGCCAAGATAGTTTTCATAGCAGCCTTTGATTTTGACTTTGGATTCTCCTTAAGAGAAAGAAAGCCTGCCAATCTAGATGATGCACAAGCAGATGCTCTGGAACTAGAAGCGAACTTTGCCTCCACAGGAAAGTTAAAAGGGAAAATTGAACCAGATGCCAGAAGAAAAGACAAAGAAGAGGTTTCTACCTCTAATCAAGATAAGGATTCAGATAAAATGGATGAAATAAGTAAGATGATAAAGAAGATGGTCAAGATGGAGCTGGAAGCCAAAAATGCAGCTCCTAAAAACTATTACAATGCTCCAAACAGAGGATATAATCCTCAGTATAGAAAGCCTCCATTGCAAATACTACCAAGAGAGACAAGGGAGCAACAAGATCAGGTACCTCACCCCTTGTACCTGGAAGGACCAGCAGATGACTCCACTGGAAATGCAGCTTATGGGTTAGAAGATTCGAATCTGGCCTTTTCAAATAATGATGATATGGAGTGCCCAGTGCAAGCAGAGGATGAAGAAGCTGAGATTGACCATTACTGTAAGCAATTTGTTGATTTCATGGAAGCCCAGTTCAACGTCAGATATGATCTCAGATCCTCAAGGAAGAGGACTAGAACTCAGGAGCAAGAGGAAGAAATACCTCAGAAAGAAGCATCTGCTCAGAAGGAGTCAACAACCAAAAAGAATGTTGAAAAAGGTAAGAATTTTCTAAATACCCCCTTGCAGTCAAATGATCAAATTCCTTCCTCTTCAAAAGTAGGCAGTCCTTCTAATGTTGAGCCAGTGTCCCAAGAAGTCAAGTCCTCAGTTGAGAATAAGGAGTCAAAAGAAGTAATGATAGAAAAGTCCACATCTACTTTTAATCTGCAAAAAGAGCTCGAAAAGATTAAGATTCCTGTTCCTCTGACTGAATTGTTGAAACAGCTTGTATATCAGTCTCAGGTCACCTCTTTCATGCCTCTTTCTGAACCACAAATTGCACCTGATAGTCTAAATCTTCAAGAAGAAAGACCTATGGTAGTCTTTGGCCCACACGTTGAGGAGATGGACCCTTCAACTCCTCCCTTCTATGTGTCCCTAGTCATTCATGACCTGCTGCTTCACAATTGTATGCTAGATTCCGGAGCTTCCCATAATAGTATGCCTTTGTCTGTCATGGAGCAACTAGGGCTGCAGATTACAAGGCCTTATAAAGATTTATATTCATTTGATTCGAAAAGGGTTAAATGCTTGGGAATGATTAAAGATTTAGTGGTCAATCTAGCTCAAATCCCAGCAAAAAGTGTGGTCATGGATATTGTGGTCGCTGATATCCCAGCTCGCTTTGGCATGTTGTTGTCAAGGTCCTGGGGTACTAAGATTGGGGGATCGATTAAACTCGACTTAACATATGCCACTGTCCCAGTCTTTGGTGGTCAGGAGAGGAGGCTGTATAGGGAGACCAGATTTGTTAAAATGGTGACCACTGTTGATTGTTCAGACAACTCTCCAGTTTATAATAAAGAGGGTGATTTCTCATGTTTTGTGTTAGAAGAGAGTCAAGACTATGCACATGAGTCCCCCTCTGGTCAATTCCAAGCCGAGCAATCCAAGAAAGGCTAGAAATCAGAAGTATGGACTTTGCATTTCGATGGAGCAAATTCCAGAGAAGGTAATGGGGCTGGGGTATTGTTAATCTCCCCCACAGGAAGGTGGGTGCCGCTGTCTTTCAAATTAGAGTATGAAGCTACAAACAATGTAGCTGAGTACGAAGCTTTGTTATTGGGCCTACAGACAGCTAGAAACATGGGCATTCAAAGTCTGAAAGTGTTTGGAGACTCTGAGCTAGTAGTGAGACAGATTAAGAATGAGTGCCAAACTAAGCATCCCCAGCTCAGAGCATATAGAAACGAAGTATGGGATATGATAGAAAATTTCTTCTTAGCATTTAATATACAGTTCATGCCCCGGGAGCATAACAGAATAGCAGACTCTCTTGCTGTGGCTGCTAGTACGTTCCGACCTCCTCAGAACCCATTGTTAAGATATGAAGTAGAGGTACGTTACAGACCATCTATCCCAGACAATATTAAGCATTGGCAGGTTTTTGAAGATGACGAACAGATGAAGAGATTCATGGAGACAGTGGGAGAATTCACAGGTATGGAAATTGATGATGATGAGGAGGAAGAAGCTGAAAATATTGCTGAAGGTAAATGGGAAGAGAATATAGCAGGAAACAAAGTATTGCAGTTAAAAGGAAATGTCATCCCTAGAGGACTAGTACCTCTAGAAAGACTATTCAACAAGAATGATGTCCCCATGCAGCCAAACAAAGTAGTAGAAGAAGATCAAATGAGAGATTTAAATTTGGGTACCGCTACTGATCCCAAGATTGTTAGATTATCTAAAAGAATCTCAGAAGAATATAAAGAAAAGTATTTGAATTTATTTCAGTCTTATAAAGATGTTTTTGCTTGGTCCTATGAGGACCTAAAAACTTTTGATGTAAATATCATACAGCACAAGGTCCCACTCAGGGAAGATGCAAAGCCATACAAACAAAAGCTCAGGCAAATTAACCCTCTGCTTCTTCCCTCAATTGAGAAAGAAATTAGAAAATTGTTGAAGGCCAAAATAATTGTGCCCTTGAGGTACTCAGAATGGATAGCGAATCTTGTTCCTGTCCGAAAGAAGAACGGAGAAATCAGGCTATGTGTAGACTTCAGAAATTTGAATAGAGCATCTCTCAAAGACAACTATCCACTGCCTAAAATGGATCATATCCTGCAGAAGGTGGTGGGAGCATCCAGAATGTCAATGATGGATGGATTTTCAGGCTATAATCAGGTAGTTGTTTTCCCAGAAGATCAGAAGAAGACTGCGTTCACCACGCCATGGGGAACCTTTATGTATGCAAGGATGCCATTTGGACTGATTAATGCAGGTGCTACTTTTCAAAGGGCAATGGATATAGCCTTTGTGGGAGAACATGACAAGTTCCTAGTAGTATATCTCGATGATATCACGGTGTTCTCAAAGAATGATGACGAGCATATTGGGCATTTAAGAAGAACTTTTGAAAAATGGAGAAGGTACGGCCTTTCTCTTAATCCTCAAAAATCTCTGTTTGCTTTAGACGAAGGGAAACTCTTAGGACATATTGTGACTAAGGATGGTGTGAAGATTGATCCTAGGAGAGTTGAAGTAATAAATAGCATTCCTCTGCCAAGAAATAAGAAAGAAGTACAGGTATTTTTGGGCCGAATAAACTTTTTAAGGAGATTCATTCCTAACTATGCGGAGATAGTTAGGCACATTACTAATATGTTGAAAAAGGACAATGAAGTTAAGTGGTCCCAGGAGTCTAGGGATGCATTTACAAGAATTAAGCAAGCATTTGCCGAAGCTCCCGTGCTAGCAGGACCGGATTATAGTAAGCCGTTTATGGTATTTTCATTTGCTTCACCACATACAATTGCTAGAGTGTTATTGCAGAAAAATGAAGAAGGATATGAACAGCCCATAGCATTCTTCAGTCAGGTGTTGTATGATGCTGAACTAAAGTATAATATACTGGAGAAGCAGGCGTATGCCCTGGTAAAGTCCCTTAAAGCTTTCAGAGTTTATATTTTGCAATCCCATATTACTGCTTACGTTCCCACAGCAGTTGTAAAAGACATTCTAGTTCAGGGGGACAGTGAAGGCAGAAGGGGAAGATGGATTGCAAAAATCCAGGAATATGATCTAGACATAAAGCCTACTAAATTGATCAAAGGACAGGGACTTGCCAAGATGTTATCTGAATCTAATCATCAAGCTCTGGGCATTAATTTATCCATGATGGAAAATGAAGAATCAGGAAAAGAAGAGGAGCAACATGGACTAGAAATGGCCACACAAAAGGTGCATGTGAAGTATCTGACTAGTCCATGGTATAAGCAAATAGTTGAATACCTGTTGACGCTTAGCTGTCCTCCAGGATGTGACAAGGCAAATTACAGAGCTGTAAGGATGAGATCTCAGAAGTATGTCATTGCCAATGGACAGCTCTATTGGAGAGACCCTTTGGGTATATTACTGCTATGCCTCACAGAAAATGAAGTGCAGAATATAATGACAGAATTCCATGAAGGAATATGTGGAGGACACTACAGCTGGAGGGCTACTACCAATAAAATCTTGAAGGCTGGTTTTTACTGGCCAAAATTATATTCAGACACTTTTGCCTGGGTCAGAACATGCGACAAATGTCAAAGGTTTGCAGAAAGACAGAAGTTAGCATCTTTGCCCTTGATTCCCGTGCATGTAAATGAACCCTTCCAGAAATGGGGATTAGACTTCATAGGAGAAATACACCCCCCATCAAGCGGCCAACATAAATGGATACTCACAGCTACAGACTATTTTACGAAATGGGTGGAAGCCATACCTACAAGAAGGGCTACAGATGTTGTAATCATGAATTTTTTAGAAGACAATATCATATCTAGGTTTGGCTGTCCTGCAAGAATTGTAACTGATAATGCTCAAGCTTTTAAGTCTGCCAGATTTGTAAATTTATGCCAAAGATATAATATTGTATTAACTCATTCCACAGCGTATTATCCCCAGGGGAACGGTCTAGCAGAATCATCCAATAAAACCCTGGTAAGGGCCCTCAAGAAAACAATAGCTGAAAATCAGAAGAACTGGGATTCTCAGTTGAAGCTTGCTCTGTGGGAAAATAGGATAACCAGCAAAAGAGCAACAGGCAAGTCTCCATATGAGCTGGTGTATGGGCGGGCCGCAGTATTTCCTGTGCAATTGGCACTGCCAGTGGCACGTTTTATGCAAGAAAACCAAGAAGAACCAGACGAGATGATTAGGAGAATTTATCAGTTGGTAGAATTGGAGGAGATGAGAAACCAGGTAGACCAGAGACTGATAGAATATCAGGAAAAAATGAAGAAGGTCTTTGATCAGCACGCGAAGGACAGAAATTTCCAAATTGGAGACCTGGTTCTTAGATGGGATGTTCGCAGAGCAGAAAAGGGCAAACATGCTAAATTCGATCCGTTATGGTTCGGGCCGTTCAAAATAGTCAAGCTGGGAGGAAACAACACTTTCTATTTAGAAAATCTGCAAGGTGAATTGTCGGATGCCCCCGTGAATGGCCAATTCCTCAATCCGTATTTTCAATTCTGACCCAGGTTGGAAACACCCCACTGTATATATTGTACATTAGCCGTTTTTTCTAATTTCTATAAGGGAAAAAGGGGGATGCTGATAGTTACCTGAGGAGAAAGCGCAGCAGGAATTGAACAGCGGAATGAAAAGTTTGAACGGTCTGCGTGTTCTCGACATGCCCGAGGACGAACATGTCGTCCCCAAATGGAGCCAGTGTTGTACATATCCCCTTTCCTTATTTAATTTTCGGCCACCACCTTCTCCAAAATCCATTTCTAACGTTTTTGAGAGTAAAAACTCCTGGGCCCCGTTTAATTCTATCATCCCCGCCCGAAAATCTGCTTTATAACGTTTAAAATGTATATTTTATATATCGAGCCGAAGCCCCTTAAGCCTTAGCCCCTCCCACTTTGATTTTCATATGACCCGAGCTACAGGACCATGGGCTGGGAGAAACGGGGGCTTATCACTTATATCCCGGGTGCCGTCACAGCCGTCCGATCCATGTTCAATCAACGGCACAAATCAAGGAGTGAGGGCCCTACCTCTGACCCCGGCGCACAGCAAACCGGCGGTTTCCCCCCCGGCACCGCTCTTGTCGGCTGGCGGTATTTACCGCGGGGTCAGCGATCCCACACGAACAATGCCACGTGTCTTTGGTACGAGCGGGAAACCACTCTCTCCCCGCGCGTTAATCTTCGGTCGATGTCCGGGCAGCGGGATCCACCAGCTCCGTCCGATCTGCCTACCTCCATCCGACGGCTGATGTGTCCTTGAGCTGATCGCTCATTGCCATGTCCCGCCACGTCCCACAGTCCACCACCGTGTCACTGTTTCCACGCCCCCTGCCCATCAATTCACTCGCCACGTCGTCTCCTGTTTGTTCTCCGCTCGCCTATGTGTCTCTTCCCCCGTACACTCATATTATATCCTCGCGCTGATATATATATATATATATATATATATATATATATATATATATATGCATGTGTTTTATATGTTTAATTCATAATCCACCGCTATTCTTCTTTCACGACCATACTGTGTCTTATTTCGCCCGTTCACAAAAACCTCCATCGTCTCCATTCCACTATCCTGAGTGTCTTCTTCCTCCATTCGCATCTTTCCCATCTGCCCCATTTTTCACCTCCATCATTCACGCCTTCATATGTGTCCATTTCTCTAATAGTTTTGAGGGTTTTGCAGGTTTTCAAATTAAACATAGGGGGCGCATCAATCTGTCGCCTCCATTTCAAAGGATCAAGAACATACCAGAAGACGATCTCCTGTGGGCGAAATTAAATGGAAAAAGCTGAAGCCGGTGCATGAAATGACTGCTATTAAAGAAAACACAGACAGAGAATCTCAGAACCCTCCAGAGAAATTCGCCCCGCATTTAAAATTCAGAATTCAAATTCAGACTTCAAAGGCCAAGAGTACAGTACCAGAGTTGCAGGCCAGCTCAGGCCCCTCACGGCATCAGATTTTTCTTCAGCTAAAGGCATCCCGATGTATATATTTTATTATTTTCGTTTTGTACATAAGGAGATTTTTATCTCCAGCATTTATTTCTTTAGACAGGTTGTTAGGTATGTTCATTTATAGCTAGTCATTCATGAAGAAGGCGTGTATGTTCCCCGCCTTTCTTTTTCAAATTAGATCAATAAATATGGATACCTACCTCGCCCTCCAGAAGTTTCGATCTTCTCTATAAGTATTGAAAAGTAAGACATTGTAAAGGTTCCAAATTTCTGTAAGCAAGCTGTGCAGCGAGAAGACTATTGTATCCATCTTGTGACATTTCTGTATGAAGTTTCAGAGCCCGTTGGGTCTCAGTGAGGAGGGGTTATGATCGTATTGAGGATTCTGGACTTTGGTATATTACAGTATGTTATTTCTCTCATGTGTTAATATATCATCATTCTCATGCAAACTTTCTTCTTGTATCATGTTCTAGAATGCGAGTGGCTCACTAATTAGCGGTAAGGATTCATCTTAAATGGTGCCCTTTCTGGAATTAGTCAAGCGCTTTAAATAGGCCTAGAAGTGATATGTTGTTCCATGTTCACTCCTTCCATAACTTCTGCTATATTAATGGCTTAAGGATTCGTAAATTGGTGCGCCCTTTTGTCAATAATATCTTCTCATGTTTCCTTCCTGCCCGCACTCCTTGATATCTGATTTCTGTAATATATTACTTGAATCGGCCCTCATTACAATAAAGCGGTCTCTTAGCTGTCTGATACTATCATGATGAAGTTTTACCTGATGTCTTTACTTTATTCCTATCCGTGTATCAGCCACTGAAAGAGAATTGGGACCAATTCATCCTATTCCAATTTCCTTGTTTAAAACAAGAGATAGTAAGTGAGTCCCTTGGACTGAAACCCAAACTATAAAGGAATCCTTGCTATATTAAGATGTCCTAGGCACTGGTCTATGGCAACTCTAGGCTGTCTCTAGGAGGGTGACAAAATCACCTACAACAATTCGCCGAGCCTGGCCGCACTTCAAATGAGCCGTTACACTCTCTGCGCAGGAAGCCTTTCTCAATCCTTTACCCTTTATTAGTGTGCTATTGCACTTATTTTGAATGTGCCTGAGGAACTTATTTAGATGTGCTCGTGGCACTTATTTGAGATGGGAAATTTTGCCTGGGCGGATGAGGGATCCCAACTTATTTTTCTTGCAGAGAGGTTGTTCCTGGTCTGGTATGAGGACTTTGGTTTTTTCCAGATTCCCTGTCGTAGCATAGAGTACCTCTTTTCCCTTCCGATCTAGTTACCACTGCATCGCACTTTCTTTTGCAGACACCCTCTCAAACTTGTTAGGTGGGCTTCCCGCTTGATGACTTGAGCTAGATCATATGTTGCTTTTAGGTGTAGGTAACAATCAAGCGTTTGCCACCTTTGAGTCTATCATAAAAATGCCTTCCATCAGCATAGAACCTGTTGTAGTGTGCCAATGGCGTGGCTCTAACAAATCCTTCCGTTAAAATTTTTATTTTTATTTTTATATTTTTTTTTCATTTTTTTATTTTTTTATTTTGAGTTTCAACAAAAGGACTAAAGGGGCGGGAACGGAAACTATAGTAAAAGGATAAGATAGCCCTCTAAGGACTGCTAAGTGAAGTAGTGTTTGAGGTCATGGCCGTTTACCAGGAGGACTTCGACTCTTCCCTCAAGAGTTTGCAGTCTAAACGCGTGGGAACCTAACTTCTCCTTAACTTGGAAAGGACCTGTCCATAGTGCTTGGAACTTGGAATGTTTTCCTTTTTCTTCGTGAGCTTTATCCCATTTCAGGACTAGGTCCCCTACCTCAAATTTTTTATTCCCTACGGATTTCGTATCAAACCATCTCTTAATTCGGCTTTGGTGGATGGCGAACTTTTCTCGGTTCTTTTGTCTTTCTTCCTCCAACTTCAGTAGGGTATCAATTCTAGTCTGTAAGGTAGGGCATGGTGTACCATGACATTCTTGGGACAACTGAAGGGTAGGGAGAGATAAATGGGGAGGAAGAACAGCTTCTTTTCCATACACGAGAAAATATGGAGAGGTGCCTAGGGAGGACTTGGGCATGACACGGTCGGCCCAAAGTGCGTTGTGGAGGGCATTGTGCCAATTGCGTTGGTGGGATAGCAGGGTCTTCTTAATGATGCGGATCAGATTTTTATTGGTTGATTCAGTTAGACTGTTTCCTTGGGGATAGTAATTTGCAGAATGTTTAAGAACAATACCGTTTTCCAGAGCAAAATCACATAATTTAAAAGATGAAAATTAAGTTGCATTATCAAAAACCAAGGAAGTTGGAACGCCAAACCTGGTAATGATGGAATGAGCGACGAATTTTATTACCTCCTGATCATTGATTTGGCGTAAAGGCGTTGCTTCGACCCACCTAGTGAAATAATCAGTAGCTGTAAGAATATACCGGTGTTGCTTGGAAGAGTGAGGTATGATTTCACCAATGACGTCCAAACCCCACTGTTGAAAAGGTTCTTCCACTACTACTAACAGTAAGGGGGCGGCGGGCCGCGCTTCTCGGTTTGCGAATTTCTGGCACTGAATGCACTTCCGGAAATATGCATGCGCATCTCTGAAAAGGGTTGGCCAATAGTATCCTGCGCGCATTATCTTATGGGCAGTGGTATCCCCAGAAAAATGACCTCCAGCTGGTCCATCGTGCAGCTTGGTCAAAATCGTTTGAGCTTCGTCATGTTCCGAGCAGCGTAACATGACCCCATCGCAATGTTTTTTGAAAAGCTTCCCCTGGATCAGCTGGTAAGATGCAGCTTTGAGTCTTATCGCGCGTTTCTGCTGGGCCATTAGAGCGGGGTCAAGGGTACCCTGGGCTAAGTATCTCTGAAATGTCAGAGTACCAAGAAGGGCTACTCTACTGAGGCACGTGATCACTTTGGTACATATCGATTTCTTGTTCCCAACACTCTTCTTCCACTCCATGGGAACTTGCAGCCTGTGCAGCCATTTGACATAAACCTTGTCCTTTCACGGTGTGTGCCGGTTTAAACTCTAAATCATACTCTTGCAGGCACATCACCCAGTTGCCTCGCCTCTCGCCTAGCTCCTGCTGCACAAACAGTGAGCGGACAATTGGGTGTGGAACGAAAACCGTGACGTGGTTTTTCAAGATGTAGGGCCTAAAATGCTTGACTGCTTTGTAGACCACATAGGCTTGCTTTTCAATTTCAGGGTAGTTCAATTCAGCTCCTTGTAAACCAGTACTCATGAAGGAAATGGGCTGCTCGTCATTGTTTTCGTCTTTCTGCGTGAGGACAGCTGCAAGTGATGAATCTGAAGTGAAAGTATATAGGATAAAACCTCTGCTAAAGTCTAGGCTTTGAAGGGATGGTGCTTCAGATATGGCCTGCTTGATTTTGGTGAAGGCCTCCTTCTCGGACAGGTTCCATTTGAACACTGCATTCTTTTTTATCATCCCCTGCAAAGGCCTAACTATTTGAGCGAAATCTGATATGAACTTGCGGACAAAATTGATTTTTCCCAGGAAAGATTGCATTGCTTTCTTACTGCTCGGGGGGGAAATCTGGGCGATAGATTTCGCTCGCTCTAAATATACTACAATGCCTTGCTTAGTTATAATGTGGCCCAGCAAGTTCCCTTCTGCCACAGCGAAAATGCTCTTTTTCGGGTTGAGAGAAATCCCGTACTTCCTGCACCTCTCGAAGATTTTTTTGAGGTGGCGTAAATGATCGCCCCGGTGTTTTGAAAACACAGTGACATCGTCCAAATAGACTACCACGCTCTGACCTATCAAACCACGGAAAGCTATATCCATGGCTTGTTGGAAAGTTGCCCCCGCATTAATCAATCCAAAAGGCAGGCGCCTGAAAGCGAATGTTCCCCATTTGGTTCTAAAGGTAGTTTTCAATCTGTCCGGCTCGGCTACCAGCACCTGGTTGTAACTGGAGAATCCATCCAGCAAAGAGAACATCTCAGATCCAGACACAGCTTGCAATATTTTTTCCATAGGTGGCACTGGGTAATTGTCTTTGTTTGAGGCTCAATTCAAATTCCAGAAATCCACACATAAGCAGATCTCACCAGACTTATTTCGTACCAGGCCCAAATTTGATACCCATGTGGAGTGACAAAATTTAAAAATAATGCGTGTGTCCAACAGCTTCTTGAGTTCTTTCAATATCATCGGTTCCAAAGTAGGGTGTACTTTTCTTTCGGAAGTATCGAGACGTATTTTCTTGGACGTATGCCTGCGTCTCTTCGTCGGTACACTCTTTCCCAAGGTTAATGAACTTCGGGTCCTCTTCTAATCCCAAATTTACTTGCTGATGTTCCAAAATGGAACTTTGTACCTTGGTATTTGGGGGGCCGCAGAACTGGCTTTGCAGGTCGAAGAGCTTTTCAAGTGATACTATCCCCTTAGCCATGGGGTTTTCCTTACATTTTTCATGCTCTTCCTGCAAGGCTTGATCGTGATCCACCTCATCAATCGCCGCGTCTTTGAATACTTCAGTGTTGAGCATAAACTCCAATATCTGTTGATCATCATCAAAAACACGGACATTAGTAACATTATCCGGCACGGAGGGTCTATATATAACTTCAATAGAAAAACCGTCCCTCAAAGGGGTAAATCTAGCAGCAGCATTAGCCAGAGTATCAGCTGCTACATTGTGCATTCTAAGAACAGATTTAATTCCAAAAGCATCAAAAGCAGAAATAAGACGCCATACCTCTTGCCGATAAGCCTTCAAATGCGGAGACAAACAATGAATGGTATTGCGTACCTGCAGAGTAATAATCTCGGAATCTCCAATAACTCGTAAGCACCTTACCTTTAAATCCAATGCCTTCTTGTGTCCGAGGATTAGAGCTTCATATTCCGCAGTATTGTTTGTGCATTGGAACTCAAGCTGACATGATATCAAGAATTTGTTCTTTTGAGGGTCTAGCAAGATGTAGCCTGCACCAGCTCTGTCAAGAGTTTTGGAACCGTCATAGTACAGGGTCCATACATCGTTTTCTGGCTCCTTTGGGGTTGCAGGTTGGGGCGGGACTTCAGTTTTATGTGAGACGGGAGTGAATTGATCTTCCACGACAAGTGTTAGTTCAGACTGGGTCTCGGGATCTACTGGAGATTGAGGAGGGTGATAACATCCAAAAATGGCTTCCAAGAAGCACATGCCAAGCTCCTCCTGGGCAAAACTGATGGGTTCATTAGTAGCATCCAAATCAGTCACAGTATGTTTCATATAAGGTTCGCTTTCGACCCTGATTTGGTTATTCTGGCCCTTGTAAGGAAGCCAAAGGTGGGACCAGTCAGTGGCGAAATATCCTTGCAGTTTGCTAGACCAGTCCCTACTAAGTAATAAGTCGTAGGCTTCTGGAATGTCAACTACTACAATGTCGATAGATTGGTGGACTCTAGAATCGGACGAGAGGTGGATGATGACGTTATTCAGTTCTCCTACGGCTGGCACTTGAGATCTGTCAAGTTGAATGATCCTTGCGTCCGTTTTCTCTGGGCGGATGTTAAGTTTCTTACAAACAGATAATGGCATGACGTTCGTGGAGGCGTCGGAGTCAACTAGACAATTGTGAACATTGAAGTTGAAGATCTCAAAAGAAAGGAGGAAAGGAGGAGTAGACCCCCTGGAATTTGCATTGATGGCGTTTACGATGGACTGAACACTTGGACTAGGTTGTGCAGAGGTGTTGCTCACAGGTTTAGTAGTTGAGATATTGGCGAAGGCTTTAAGAATGAGTTCTCGTTGATTCGTGATGTGAGCAAACTCATATAAGGATATGTTAGCTCTGTTTTTCTTCATGTCCTCTACAATGTTATATGCGGAATCAGATTGGGGACCGGGTTCGGTGGTGGTTGTGGTGGATCCCATCGGGAGCTTGCTTTTCTGATTTGCTCGGGTATGGTCATTGGTGGGCTTCTTAGGGGCAGCTTTCTGTTCATTCCCCGACGGCAGAATTTTCCTTAAGAAAGCCCTTTTCTTCTCCTCAAAGGATGGTTCGGGAACCAGTCCTTTGCTCCTAAGGATGTATTTTCTTACAGGTGGGGCCTTAGGATTGTCTTCCATGTTGATATCGGCGACTGTAAGATGGTTGTCCCCTCGGATAACGTCGAATTCAAGCACTGAGGATGCCGGTTCTTCATCCGGGGGCAACTCTTCATCATGGTTGGAAACATCATCCTCCCCAGCGTCCCCTGGGGTTTGATCATCCAGCAGCTGGTTTACCACTGCGGTCATGCTGCCAATACACTGTGGGCATGTTTTTTCAGAGTGGGAAGCCTGGTGAAAAGAGCAGAAGTTATCTTTTCCTATCTCTTCAACGTTCAGAACAGTGTTCGGGTTGGACGGAGGTCGGCTGGTGCTAGGGTTGCTCTTTCTGAAAAAAGGCTTAGGCACCTTGGCACTAGTCGTGGATTCTATCCCTTTTCTCTTAAGGTCAGATACTTCATTTTTCAATAGCTTGAGGGTCTTCGCTATACCTTCAAAGTCAAAAGCATCCTTATCCTTATCCGTGGTTTTGCTTGTGGCGGACTGACCCCTTTTTGCAATTGGTTTGTGGTCATCTCTCTCCTCATGGTTGATGGCTCCTATAGAAAGCATGTCTCTTTCTACAGTGAGGGCGGCTGCGTATTTGGCTGCAAGTGTGGGCCGAGCTTCACGTTTCACGAAGACAGCGATATCCCTAGGGAGAGCTTTTGTATAATAGTCAATGGTAATAGAGTCGTCCAATGCCAGGTTTGAGGGAAAATTTTGCAGTATGGTAGCAAAGCGCTGATTGAAGTCTCTCACCTTCTCTTTCTTGTGGCACTTAATGGTGCTTAACTCCTTGAGGAACATGGAAGGGGTTTTGTCCTCTGAAAATTTCTGCAAGAATGGGTGTCGAAACTAGTCCCACGATGTGATGGAGGCACTTGGGAGGGAGCGGTACCAAGTGGCCGCTTTGTTTTCAAGAGTATGCGGAAATAGACTGCGAGCAACGTTATCTACCTGAACCCTCATGATTTGCAGGGAAAGATAGAAGCTGCTTATATGATCTTTAGCCAAGGTGCCCTTTTCGGGATCAAACTTGGGGAGGTGTTTCTCCGAGTGCCTAGGCAGGTCGTGGAGTGGGCCCAAAAGATTTAATGGTGACTGGGCCATCCAGGCTAGTGGTTGCACCCTCCTAGCCCGCTGGTGATGCCTAAACTCAGGCTCAGATTCACCTCCCGAACCGGATAGCGAGGCTCCTCCCTCATGGTGAGAGTGTTCATCTTGATGTCTCTCATGGTGGGGAAAATCTCTAAGATATCCCCAGTTGTGGACAGGAGGCCTATTTGGGTTTGGGTGACGATTGTTAGCACGGTTTCCTTGGCCTCGGCCTCTATCTCCTCTACCTCCAGTCCGGCGGGCTCTATTTCCCTCACCTTCATTTCTGCGGGCTCTATTTATGTCGCCTTCATTCCCTCAGCCTCTATCTCCCTCACCTTCCCCAGGTGGAGGGCGTGCTTGGTTGTTGTTAGGCTGGGCTTGGTTGGCCTGAGGGTCAGGAAAAGGTTCGGTAGGACCAAATTCTTCCTCATCGCCATCTTGGAGTTCAGGGATGGGTTCGTCACGCTGAGCAGCGGAGGCGAGGTCTTCAAGCATGAGATTCACCAACTGGGGCACGGTGCTCACCAGGGCCCCATTACGAGTGATGTTTTCAGTCGGGGTTCTAATATGGGACAATAATTGCATTATTGGGGCATAACGCAAATCCCGGAGGAGATTGCGGGCAGCTGGGCGCAAGGCTCTCAACTGTGCTTCGGTAATTTCATAATAAGACATCTCCATCCCTTGAATATCTTCCATTGGTGGGATGGATTCGTTGTTTATGACCTCCCCGTGGGGAGTTTGTGATGGAATGTTGGTTGTATGCTGGGAGGCTTCCATTCAGGCCCTCCTTCTAGCACCAATTCTGTTGACGGGAAAATTTGTCCCGCCAACAGTAGGGGATCTCCCCGGTAGAAAGTCCCAATCAGACCTTGAACCGTTTGGAATAGGGATCTCGTCCGGGGTGTGGGTCTGGCTACAGCTTAAATCACCTTCCCTCTGGTCTCAAAAGAACTCGATCGAACCTATATACACACACTTATTCATATGATACAAGATACATGGTTGATGCATTAAACATGTATGTAACACTATGCGTAGCAAGCCAAATAATAAAGCATACACGCTGAAGGAGGTGTTGTCAACAACACATCTTTAGGGTTATGCTTGTAGGGTATTCTGACCACAAAAGAAACAGTTCTTTATGGCGAGATGCCCCTTTTACTTCATGAAAGATAAAACAAAATGCTAACAAACAAAGTTATTAACATCCATTAAACAAGCAATCAGTCTGAACATCATTAACATAGATACAGGAAACCATATTGCGTGAATGATGCCATTAAAAAGTGTAGCTCCATTAATCAAAAGATGTTCTGAAACAGTATAGAAATACACATAGTATTCTCCCAGCAAAACACATCAAATCTGAAAGGAGTTTCAACAGGTATTTGTATTCATATGTAAAAAGGAATGTTGTCTTTCAATACAATGTTATATCACTTTTGAGTCCAAAAAAGAAGATCTTTTACACTTTCCCCGGAGGGGTTTTATAGATCAAAATTTCCCTTTGGGCTCCCTGACTCTTCGCCTACCCGCCGGTTGAGTTTCCCTGCGACCTGGGAGAAAATTGCGACCTGCGACATGGATAGTGAGTGCGACTTGCGACCTATTTGGCAGTGCGACCTGCGACCTAGTGGGCAGTATGACCTGCGACCTATTGACACTGAGTCATAGAGATGGGTGCGCAATAGAGAGATCAAGAAAATCAATCTGCTCTCCTTTGAGGAATTCCTGCCAGGTCTGGTATTCTGTTGCTATGGGAGAGACTAGAGGGACCTCTTCTTTCAACCAATGCATGCACTCCAGAGCATTCAGGATTAGAGTTTCCTTCTTTTGTGAGATCTGGTTTGAAAGGGAGGCGAGCTTGGTGTAAATCCATACTGGCGCGACAAGAAACTGACCCAGATTTTCTTGTGATGCTGTGAGCTCGGGGGCGGCAGCAGCTTGCTTGATGGGCTGCAGGAATGACTGGATTTCTTGGTCTACTTGTCCCCAGGTCTTACTTTCATCCAATGCCCCTAGCGAAGGAATGTGGTGAAGAGTGTGCATCGAGTCTATGCCACTGATCAGGTGATCATATGAAGACATTACTTTGTCCAAATCCTTGGATAGCTTGTCCTTGGATTGCATCTTCATCCAGATTTGGACTTTGGCATCTTGTGTATGAATCTAATCCTTCTTAGGAAAATGCTCGGGAGCTTGAGGGTATTGCACTGTCCAGTTCATCATTTTATCTAAGGCAGCTGAGGCTTCCTTGAGCTTCTTGTGCTTCTGCTTAGTTTCTTCTCGTGCTCTTACCAATGGGGCAACTGTTTGTTTTATGGTGAACATTTCCCCATACACCTACCTCATGGTCGCCTCTAATACATCGCATTCTTTTAGAACGGCAAGTGGAACTTCATTGACTGGGGGAGCCTTGTTTCGGAGTTGTTACATCTCTTCTTTCAACGTCGACCTCTCCTGTTCCGCCTTCTTCTCCCACTGCTCTGCTGCTCGTAGTCTGTTTTTTAGAGAAATGATTTCTCTACTCATTCTGGTGACATTTTCTTCCGTGGCCACGGCGAAAGCCGTGCCTGCCGATGCTATCATCACAGAATTAGTCCTAGTATCAAGGACTATGTCTTTTTCAGTTGCAACCATGGATGCGGCGCAAGGACTTTGTGCCAAGGACCTTCTCTTCTCTTGCCGGATTTTGAAAGAGAATTGGTCGAATGTGAGCCTGGTGAGGTCGAAGACCTCCTCCTCCTGCCCCTGGGGGGAATTAACATCGGAGAGCATGGTTCCTGTACCTCCTGGAGGTACTTCGAGGGGAGACACCTTGATGTCTTCTATCAATTCATCCTCCTCATCTTTCTTCTTCTTTTCCTCCTCTTCTTTCTTCTTCTTTTCCTCTTCTTCCCTTTGTTGGCGCTCGGCTTCCGCCTGCGTTCCGCTTCTGCCGTTGCTTCTATTTCGGCTTTCCTCTTTCGCTCGGCTGCAGCAGCTTGGTCTGCTTTCTTTTGGCGTTCAGCTTCTACTTTGTCAAGCTCTTTCTTGAGTGCCTGTTCTGCTGCAGCTTGCGCCTCTTTTTCCTACTTTTCCTTCCTGGCCTCCTCGGCCTGCTTCTTCTTCTGATCTTCCTTTGAACTTTTCTTGCGCTTCTCCTTGCCCTCTTTTATCTTATTTTCTCTCTCTTGCTGGGATTTGGCCTCTGCTTCTTTCTGTTGGGAAGAAGTGTCAGGCCCTGTGCTGGTCCGGGGCTTTTTAGCTAGAGAGGAAGAAGCACCTCCTAACTTACGGCTCATGTCTTCCAGGCTTTGATCATCCGGATCCTCTTGGCCAGAGCCTGCCCCCGGAGCAAGTTGTCTATCTGCATTGTACCAGTTCCTTCTCTCATCTTCTCCCGGGCGTTCTACATGTTGGTAGTTCCATTTTGATTTGGCCTTTTTGTAGTGTTCGAGAACTATCCTCTCCAGGTCGTATGTTCGGTACTCTAAAGCCCTGAGGCGATAACTTTTAATCTCTTCTCCTTCAGCCCCTACCTCTTTGAAATATTTAACTGTGTATGCGCCAATAGTGAGGGGTAGCGCAGGCCAGTGCTTCTTCTTACCTTTGGACAGGACACTGGAGAAACCCGAGGACATTTGGTAACATACTTCTTGTATGAGCATCTTGTCTATAACGAAGCGAGGCATAGCATGTGGTGCCTTGAACGAGCCAAAGAATCGGATGAGAGTATATCCAGCGAACGGAAACCAATGCGCCACTTGGCCTAGAGTTTCGCTGGCTCGCCAAGACATGCAAGGGGCGTGTTGGCCAAATAATTTCCTGAATAGGGCGGGGATGAATATTTGAGAAATTGGTTCTATATCCTGCTTATACCTGGATTCCCAGAACACTTTGGTTTGTAGATGGATAGCACGGGTCTACGTGGGATTCCAATTATGTGCCCATCCCTCAAAATGTAGCCTTGCATAGATGCAATCCAATAGATAAGAGGCCATATAGAACTCAGAAGGCATTCCTTCCTCTAGGGCTAATGTCGAGGACAAGTTTGTATGCATTGAGGTCATCAATATACTAGCCCAGTTGAAATGGGTGCCATGCACCGTTACATATTCCATGATAGTAGCCCATGTGCCATTGAAGGTAGTGGCGTCAGGGCGCCCGTACAATCTGCAAAGCATGGCGGCTACTAATTTATATAATTTTCTCAAGATGGCCACCGAATATTCTTGGTATTTCTTGACTTTAAATTTGTCGGGCTCCACCCACCACTGCCTAATAGTGTTGACTACAGGGACTGCATGGGCAAGAGCCCATTCTTCTGTAAATTTTTCTTCCTTTTGAGGAAAAGAGTAGTAAACATGGGCGTCCCAGCCTATGAGCATTGCGAAAGCCTTGCCTTCGCTGTTTCGGATCACGAACTTCTTGGGATCTATTATCTGTATGATCCAGTTCATCATTTCGGGACATGGAAATATGGCTGGATGAGCACCTGCGAGATGCAACTTGGACCTTTTGAATTTTAAGTATACCTCCCGATCCGGGAGGTCTTCTGGAAATTCTGCTTCTGTTATGGCGAACTCATGGTACAATTGGTACCATCGCATGTTGTCCCCTTTTGCAAACGTACAAAGGGTATCTCTGTATATCGGGGGTGGAGATACTGGTATGTCCATCTCCACCTCTTCCACTGCCACGTGCTTGTCTTTCTTCCGGGACACTAGGGGTGCCATGTCACTAGAATCTGAGAGAACAGGTATACACTCTGCATCTACTTCAAGTTCACCTGTCATATTCATGAAAGAATCCCATGATAAGAACGACATGATGATAAAAGACCAGTTTACAGTTTATCAATGATTTTAGTGGTGTTGTGGACAATTTTGTCACCCCCTAGAGACAGTCGAGAGTTGCCATAGACTAGTGCCTAGGACATCTTAATATAGCAAGGAGTCCTTCATATAGTTTGGATTGTCAGTCCAAGAGCTCACTCACTATCTCTTGTTTGAACAAGGGAATTAGTTTTGAATGGGACCAATCTCTCTCAGAAGCTGATACAAAGACAAGAATAGTGTAGGGACATCATGTAAAACTCCGATACAGAGGTATCAAACAGTTAAGAGACAACTTACTGTAAAGAGGGCCAGTTCAAATAATATACCACAGAAATCAAATATCAGGAAGTGAGTGCAGTGAGGAAACATAAAGGAGATATTAGTTAACATGAGACTGATACCCAGATACACAACAGAACCACATAAGGGCATACTAATTTATGAATCCTTACATGACAATGGCGTTTTAAAAGCACCCTCCTCATGCAACTAATATAGCAGAAAATATGGAAGAGATGATCATGGAACAGTATATCATGACTAGGCCTATTTAAAGCGCTTGACTAATTCCAGAAAGGGCACCAACAAGGATGAATCCTTACTGCAAACTAGTGAGCCACTCGCATTCTACAACATGATACAAGAAGATAAATAACATGAAATAAGATATTGTATTAACGCATAAGAGAAATTACATACTGTGAGATACCAAAGACCAGAATCCTCATTACAGTTATAACTCCTCCTCACTGAGACCCTACGGGCTCTGAACCTTCATACAGAAATATTACAAAATGTATACAAAAGCCTTTCACTGCACAGTCTGCTGATAGAAATCTGGAAATGCGGAACCCTTACAATGTCTTTATCTTTTATTGAAGGGATAGAGAATTCTGAGAAAGTGTAGATGGGGGGGGGGGGATGGCGCGGAAAACATTCGCTTCTCTCTAAATGACTGTACTCTACGACTTATTTCGAAATGAATGCGGGAATGAAAATAAACATGAAAAGAATATAAATATTAAATATGTAGATATTCGGCTCTTTCTTTGGAGGAGAAGAGTTAAATCAATTAAACGCGAAACATATATAATAAACAATCTCTTTTGATCAGGTTTTGGGTATTCGGTGTGTTGAAACCCTTTTCATGTCGATTTCTTAAAATTCATTGCTTCTTCATTAATAATCTGTTGCCGCATTAATGCATTAATTTTTTCATCTGCCCAAATGTGCCTTTTGATTTTCTCTGGAGATTTCTATAGACCGAAGTATCTTCCTTTAATGGTGGTCACATCATAGTGATTCCCGGATCCTTTCCGCCAACTTCGTTCCCACAACAAGTTCCTGCAAAAACAAAAGCTTGTTGAATAAAACTAATCACAGGGGGAGTGGACATAGTGAAGTTAATGGAAGTGGTGACACAGATTTGAGAGGATGATGAGATGACACGGGGTGGCAAAAAACACAGAGGGATAGTGGAGAAATAGGAAGTGAAAATGAAGTAATACAAAGGGACGATGATAAGCGCACGGGGCAAAGACATCAAACAAAAACACTGAAATGTGACACATAAACAGAATATGTGAATAGTGGAAGGAACAGCGGATGACACGTGGGCAGATGACGAAAAATGGCGAAACAATGCTAATGGCACCGAAACTCAAAGATTAACTTTCGTGGGAGTTACGAAGAAAAACGTGTCAAAACAATGGAGCAAAGGTTTTGGAAGTGGGACCTAGGGCGCACATCGCAAAATCGTAAGTGGAGAAAATGCGATAGAGGGAGCGATGGAATAACCAGAATCTGCGCTTTGCGCTATGCGAGGGGCGTGATCGGTCGAGTGCGGATCGCAAAAATGAAAAATGCGATGCCGGAAAATGATATGAACGGGAAACTGCGCTTTTGCGATGGGGAGGAAAATGTGACAGCGCGATCATGCGATTTGCGATAAACGCTCTAAGGGGTAGCGCTTGGCTATATGGATGAAAGGAGGCACGGAGCTAGGGGAGAAAGGAGCTAGGCCTTATATAACTTTTAAAAGCGGATTTTAGCCTTTTTTCAATGTATTTCCGGCTCGGGAAATGGCAACGATAAGGAAGAAAAAGGGGATCCTAGCTGTAATTTGAATGTACGGGCTGATTTTATACAACATTCGCTCCATCTGGGGACGGCATGTTCGTCCTCGGGCATGCCGAGAACGCGCAGACCTCAGACCCCCTTGTGCGTGAATTTCATTCTACGATCCCTTTGCTTTTCCTCAAAACTTATCAGCTTATTTATACTATTTACATTCAAAATTGAAATCACACTTACATACATCATATACATTAAAATACATCAAGCCTGGTCTGCTTGAGTCAGTATTGAAAGTAGTGTTTAAGGAATTGTCCATTCACAGGGGCGTCCAGCAGATCACCCTGTAGGTTTTCTAACATGAAAGTATTATTTATCCCTAGATTCACGATTTTGAATGGACCAAACCACAGTGGATCAAACTTAGCATGCTTGCCCTTTTCTGCTCTACGAACATCCCACCTGAGAACCAGGTCTCCAACTTGAAATTTTCTATCTTTCGCATGCTGATCAAATATATTCTTCATTTTTTCCTGATACTCTACTAGTCTCTTATTTACCTAGTCTCGTGTTTCCTCTAATTGCACCAATTGGTTTATTCTTCTGATCATATCATCTGGTTCTTCCTGACTTTCTTGCATGAAACGTGCCACTGGTAATGCCAATTACAGAGGAAACACAGCATCTTGCCCATACACCAGCTCAAAGGGTGACTTCCCTGTTGCTCTTTTGATAGTTATCCTATTCGCCCATAAAGAAAATTTTAATTGGGAGTCCCAATTCTTATGATTTTCACTTATCGTTTTCTTCAAGGCCCTCACCAGGGTTTTATTAGAAGACTTTGCCAAGCCATTCCCCTGTGGATAGTAAGTTGTGGAGTGATTCAATGTAATGTTATACCTTTGGCAGAACTTTACAAACCTAGCAGACTTGAAAGCCTGCGCATTGTCAGTTACAATTCTAGCAGGGCAGCCAAACCTAGATATGATATTTTCCTACATAAACCTCATTATTACGGAATCTGTAGCATTTCTGGTAGGTATGGCTTCCACCCATTTCATGAAATAGTCTGTGGCCGTTAGTATCCATTTATATTGGCCACTTGATGGGGGATGTATCTCTCCTATAAAGTCTAATCCCCATTTTTGAAATGGTTCATTCACATGAATAGGAATCAAGGGTAAAGCTGCTAATTTCTGTCTTTCTGCAAATCTTTGGCACTTGTCACATGCTATGATCCAAGAAAAAGTATCTGAGTACAGTTTTGGCCAGTAAAAACCAGCCCTCAAGATTTTATGAGCTGTAGCCTTCCAACTGTAATGTCCTCCACAAATTCCTTCATGAAATTCTGTCATTACATTCTGCACCTCATTCTCTGTGAGGCATAACAGTAATATACCTAAAGGATCTCTCCAATAGAGCTGTCCATTGGCAATTATATATTTCTGAGATTTCATCCTTACAGCTCTGTATTTTATCTTATCACAACTTGGAGGACAGCTAAGTGTTAAAAGATATTCAACTATTTCTTTATACCAAGGACTAGTTAGATATTTCATATGTATCTTTTGAGTGGCCATCTCCAGCCCTTGCTGTTCTTCTTCTTTTTTGGATCCTTCATTTGCTATCATAGATAAATTAATGCCCAAAGCTTGATGATTTGATTCAGATAACATCTTAGCAAGTCCCTGTCCTTTAATCAGCTTAGTGGGCCTTACATCCAAATCATATTCTTGTATTTTTGCAATCCATCTTCCTCTTCTACCCTCGCTATCCCCCTGAACAAGAATGTCTTTGACAGCTGCTGTGGGGACATAGGCGGTAATATGAGATTGCAAGACATATGTTCTAAAAGCTTTAAGTGACTTTACCAGGGCATATGCCTGCTTCTCCAATATATTATACTTCAATTCAGCATCATAAAGCACCTGACTGAAGAAGGCTATAGGCTGTTCATATCCCTCTTCATTTTTCTGCAACAACACTCCAGCAATTGTATGAGGCGAAGCAAATGAGAATATCATAAATGGCTTTTTGTAATCGGGTCTAGCTAGCACAGGAGCTTCAGCGAATGCCTGTTTTATCCTTGTGAATGCATCTCTAGACTCCTGGGACCATTTTACTTCATTCTCCTTTTTCAACATATTAGTTATATGCCTAACTATCTCGGCATAGTTAGGAATAAACCTTCTTAGAAAATTAATTCGGCCTAAAAATACCTGTACTTCCTTCTTATTCCTGGGCAGAGGAATGTTGTTTATTACTTCCACTCTCTTAGGGTCTACTTTCACACCATCTTTTGTTACAATGTGCCTAAGAGTTTTCCCTCATCTAATGCAAATAAGGACTTTTGAGGGTTGAGGGATAGGCCATACCTTCTACACTTTTCAAAAGTTCTTCTTAAATGCTCAATATGTTCATCATTATTCTTCGAAAACACTGTAATGTCATCGAGATATACCACCAAAAACTTGTCCCGCTCCCCAACAAAGGCTATATCAATTTCCCTCTGAAAAGTAGCTTGTGCATTAATTAATCCAAATGGCATCCTAGCATACATAAAGGTTCCCCATGGTGTAGTGAATGCAGTTTTCTTCTGATCCTCTGGGAAAACAGCCACCTGATTATAACCAGAAAAACCATCCATCATTGACATTCTGGACACTCCCACTACTTTCTGCAGGATGTGGTTCATCTTAGGCAGTGGATAATTATCTTTGAGAGATGCTCTATTCAAATTCCTGAAATCCACACACAGCCTTATTTCTCCATTCTTCTTTCGAACAGGAACAAGGTTTGCTACCCACTCGGAGTATCTCAATGGCACGATTATTTTAGCTTTCAATAGCTTTTTGACTTCTTTTTCAATAGAGGGAAGCAGCAGAGGATTTATCTGTCTTAGCTTCTGCTTATAAGGCTTTGCACCTTCCCTCAAAGGGATTTTATGTTGCATTATATTAACATCAAAAGTTTTTAGGTCCTGATAGGACCAAGCAAATACATCTTTGTAAGATTGAAACAACTTCAAATATTTTTCTTTGTATTCTTCTGAGACTCTTTTAGATAATTTTACAATTTTGGGATCAGCATAAGTACCCAGATTCAAATCTCCCACTTGGTCTTCTTCTGTCACCTTGTTTGGCTGCAATGGAATATCATCTTTGTTAAATAATCTTTCTAGAGGCACCAGACCTCTAGGTATAACATTTCCTTTCAGCTGTAGCACTTTATTTCCTGCTATTCTTTCTTCCCATCTGTTTTCTGCAATATTTTCAACTTCTTCCTCCTCATTATCATCAATCTCCATATTGGAGAATTCTCCCACTGTCTCCATGAATCTCTTCATATGTTCATCGTCTTCAAATACCTGCCAATGCTTTATATTATCTGGAATGGATGGTCTGTAACGTACCTCCACTTCATATCTTAGAAGTGGGTTCTAAGGAGGACGGAATGTACTGGCAGCTACAGCAAGAGAATCTGCTATTCTGTTTTGCTCCCGGGGCATGAACTGTATGTTAAATGCTGAGAATAAATTTTATATCATGTCCCACACTTCGTTTCTATAAGCTCTCAGACGTGGATGCTTATTTTGGCATTGATTTTTGATCTTCCTTACCACCAGCTCAGAGTCTCCCAAGACTTTTAAGCTTTGGATGCCCATGTTTATGGCTGTCTGCAGTCCCAATAATAGTGCCTCATATTCGGCTACATTGTTTGTAGCCTCATACTCCAATTTAAAGGACACTGGAACCCATTTTCCTGTAGGGGAGATTAGTAGCACCCCAGCTCCATTGCCTTCTCTTGAATTTGCTCCATCAAAATGCAAAGTCCAAATTCCTGATTCCTGATCTTCTTTAGGCTGCTCAGCTTGAATTTGACCAAAAAGGGGCTCATGAGCATAATTTTGATTTTCTTCTAACATCAAACATGAGAAGTCTCCCTCTTTGTTATAAACTGGAGAGTTCTCTGAGCAGTCAGCCTTAGTTACCATTTTGACAAATCTAGTCTCCCTATATAACCTCCTCTCCTGTCCTCCAAAGACTGGGACAGTACCATATGTTAAATCCAATTTGATTGACCCACCAATTTTTGTACCCCAGGATCTTGACAGCAGCATGCCAAAGCGGGCTGGGATATCGGCAACCACAATGTCCATGACCACACTTTTTGCTGGAATTTGGGCCAAATTGACCACTAAATCCTTAATCATTCCCAAGAATTTAACCCTTTTAGAATCAAATGAATATAGGTCTTTGTATGGTCTTGTAATTTGCTGCCCTAGTTGCTCCATGACAGACAAAGGCATAAGGTTATGGGAAGCCCCAGAATCTAACATACAATTGTGTAACAGCAGGTCATGAATAACTAGGGACACATAAAAGGGAGGAGTAGAGGGGTCTATCTCCTCAACATGTGGGCCAAAGACTACCATGGGTCTTTATTCTTGAAGGTTTAAACTATCAGGCACAATTGGTATTTCAGGGGGAAGAATAAAGGAAGTAACTTGGGACTGATACACAGGCTGTTTTAATAGTTCAGTCAGGGGGACAGGAATCGTAATTGTAGATAAACCAATAGACAAATCTTTATTTTGGTCGTTATATTTTGATGGATCGAATTCTAGTGATGGAGCTGGAGCTGGATGCATCTTAATTGATCCAGATGGGGAGAAAACCATGCTGTCATGTAGGTTAGAATTTGAGTGTACTAACAATACCACAGAATATGAAGCCTTGGTTCAAGGACTTTATAAAGCTATAGGGTTAGATGTTAAATACTTGAAAGTCTTTGGTGATTCCGAAATTGTCATAAAACAAGTTAGGAATACTATTCATTGCCTTTCGGGACATCTTAAACACTATCAAACCCTAGTACAAGATCTCACCACTCATTTTTTAGCATTCAATATTTCTCCTATTCCTAGGAATCAGAATACATAAGCTGACTTGTTAACTAATGTTGCATCTAAACTCCTACCTGCTGAAGATTGCAGTCCTGATAGATTTTCTGTAGAATTAATTTTTCGTCCATCTGTCCCAGACAATGTTACAAACTGGAGAGTATTCTATCATGATCAAGATATTTTAAATTTCATCACTTCAGAGAAATCTTATGATGAACAAATTATTGACGAAGATGATCATGATTTACAAATTGCTTCAAAAGGTAATGAAAATCCCATTCCGAAATCTATTGTTAAATTAGAGGATTTATATGACATTAAAGACAGATTCAAGAAAGTCACTAATGCTAAACTTCAAAGTTCCACTTTGAAGTTTGAATTAGTAAATCTTGGTTCTGATTCTAAACCTCAAAACGTTAATTTAGGACTCAATTTAACACTAGAGGAAAGGAATGCTTTCATTAAACTCTTGAACAAATATAAAAATGTTTTTGCTTGGAATTATGATGATTTAAAAACGTATGATACTTCGGTTATTCAACACACAATTCCAATGCTTCCTGATATTAAACCTGTTCAACAGAAGTTGAGAAAGATCCATCCAAATCTCAAAAGTCAAATCAAATCAGAACTTAATAAACTTTTAAAAGCCAAAATCATTTTTCCAGTCAGGCACTCCAATTGGGTTTCCAATATGGTACATGTAAGGAAGAAGAATGGTGATATAAGAATCTGTATTGATTTCAGAAATTTAAATAAGGCATGTTTAAAAGACAATTTCCCATTGCCAACCATGGAACAGATACTTCAAAAGGTAGCTGGTTCTGAACTTATGTCTTTTCTTGATGGATTTTCGGGCTATAATCAAGTTTTAGTTCATCCAGATGACAGATTGAAAACAACTTTCAGAAAAAAATGGGGAACTTATGCTTATCAGAAAATGCCTTTTGGTCTAATAAATGCAGGAGCAACTTTCCAAAGAGCCATGGACATAGCATTTAAAGGTCTGATCAATAAATCGGTTGTTGTTTATCTTGATGACATAACAGTATTTTCAAAAAAGAGAGCCAATCATCTACATGATCTAAAGCAAATATTTGAAAGATGTAGAAGGTTTGGTATTTCCTTAAATCCAAAGAAATCTTTCTTTTCTTTGGATGAAGGAAAACTCTTAGGATTTGTTATGTCAAAAGATGGTATATATATTGATCCAGATAGAGTGAAAGAAATTTCTGATATTTCTTTACCTCATAACAAAAAATCCATGCAATCATTTCTTGGACAGATCAATTTTTTTAAAAGATTTATTCCTGATTTTTCTTTTATTGTTTTACCTATGCAAAATATGATCAAGAATAATTCAATATTCAAATGGACGCATAAAGAAAAAGAAGCTTTTGAGGCAATCAAACAAGCGATCATTAATGCACCAGCATTGAATACCCCAGATTTTTCTAAAGATTTTACTTTGTATACTCTGGCCACTGAAACATCCTATGCAGCCATTTTAACACAACTCAATGATCAAGAAATTGAAGCACCAATTTCTTTCTTTAGCTCAAATCTGCAAGGAGCTGAGCTTAATTATTCCGATGTTGAAAAACAAGCCTTTGCTGTGTTTAAATCAATCAAACATTTCATACCTTTTCTCTTGAAAACACATACAAAAATCATTGTCCCATTCTCTGCGGTGAGGCAATTATTAATTCAAAAAGAAGTAGGAGAAAAGAGAGCTAACTGGGTAACAACCTTGCAAGAATATGATATTGATATTAAACCAGCTAAGATTGTTAGAGGACAAGGTTTTTGCAGATTACTGGCAGGAGCTCATAACATACTAGAACATCAAGATTCAAATCAAGATATTCAAGTAAGTCAGATAAGTGTTACAAATTCCAAATCTCAGTATGTTGATCTTATCTATTACTTGAGAAACGGGTATGCTCCTTCTAATCTCAGCTATAAGAGTAAACGCGCTTTAAGGTTAAAGGCTATTAAATATCAGATCATTGATAATGTGTTATTTAGAAAAAATTATGATTCAATTTTATTAATATGTCTTGAAAAGACTGAAGCTGAAAAGGTTTTGCAGGAATTGCATGATGGACCAGCAGGAGGTCATTTTGGAGGTGATACCACAGCTCACAAAATAATTCGTGCTGGGTATTATTGGCCTACCCTTTTTAAAGATACGCATGATTACGTAAGGAAGTGCCAAATTTGTCAAACTGTAAGTGGAAGACAAAGGAAACCAGCTTTTCCTTTGCAACCAGTGACTATTGAGCAACCATTTGAACAATGGGGGCTTGACATTATTGGTGAGATAGTACCTCATTCTTCCAAACAGCACAAGTACATCCTTACTGCAACTGATTACTTTACAAAATGGGTAGAGGAAATCCCATTGAAGGTAGCCAATTCTGATGCAATTATTGATTTCATAGATCAATTCATCATAACCAAGTTTGGTGTACCTCAAGCTCTTGTCTTTGATAATGCATCTTACTTCTCTGGAAATAGTTTAATTGAATTTGCAGTCAAAAGAGGTTTTAAATTAAAATATTCAGCAAATTATTATCCACAAGGTAATGGTTTGGTTGAATCCACTAATAAAAACATTATCAAAATCATTAAAAGGACCGTTGATCAAAATCAAAAGAATTGGCACAAATCTTTAATCTTTGCGTTATGGGCTGATCGTATCACTGAAAAAGCTTCAATAGGGACTTCACCTTTCAATTTGGTTTATGGAAAAGAAGCTGTGATACCATCAAATTTAACTCTTCCATCATTAACCCTAGTGCAATTTATTGAAGAAAATCCTTCTTCATCCATTCAATTGAGATATGATCAAATCCTTAAACTAGAAGAAGATAGGAATAAAGCAAAAATTACTCATGAAAAACATCAGCAGCTTGTAAAATCTTCTTTTGATGCAAGTTCTACCGGCTCAATTTTTTTTTCAATTGGTGATCTTGCTCTGAAATGGGATAAAGCACACGAAGAAAAAGGTAAACATACCAAATTTCAGAAAATGTGGCTTGGACCATTTCAGATCGTTGAGAAGATAAGCTCAAATACATTCATACTCCAAGATCTAATAGGTAAGAGAGAGTCTCTTCCTGTAAATGAGCTTATCTTGAAGAAATTATTTTCATAAGGAGGTAACCCCTTCTTAAACTGTACATATTTCTTTCTGCAAAGTTTTTGATTTTTTTTGTTTTTTGCAAATAAAGGTTGTTTATGAGTCTCTCATTGACTGTTTACTATTTGAGAAAATTTCTTCGGAAAAATATTATAAATATTTATTTTGTGTAAATAAGAATTTTTAAAGTAATGATCACAGTTTTTGAATAGTTTAAAATAAGATGGTTAAACTTTGAAAGAGTATTTCAATCATTTACATGATCTTTTGAAAACTTGAGAAGAATGTAAATCATCATAAGTTTATCAGGCAGAGAAAGGTTATCTGTAAAAGTAAAGATTTTTTCAAAGTTTTGGAACTCAAAAAACTCTGAAAATTGTCATCCATTGATTCTTAAGGATAAAACTATTTCACCCCATCCATTTAAGTTGTGATTTTTTAGAATGTAATTCTAAGAAATTTGAAAATTTAAGAGATAAGAGGTCTCATTATGAGCTGACTTACCATGTTCATAAGGAGTAATAAAACTGACATTACCAATACTGCATACCAAAACAGGGTAATGGCTTATAAATGTAAGACAAGGGGTCTCATCACGAGCCAGCTTGTTCAGTTTAATTATAACTAGTGAATGGCATTGTTATTAACTGGCTACCAAACTAGAAAAATGGCTCTTAAAATAAAAATAAATAAAAGACAAAAACATGAGATAATAGGTCTTATGAATTTATCTTTTAAAAAGTCATAATTTTAATTGGATGGGACAATGAATGGTTAATGGTTTAAAGGTAACCCTGTCAAGACTATGAACGTTTGCTGGCAGCAGAGGAAATACCTATGACAATAGAGTATATTATAAAACCAAAACTTGGAGATAACCACTTACTTCATTATTAACACCAATCAAAGCATGAGATAACCCAAAATGTTTTTATTCTTAAGGAATTAGAAAGAAATTATGAAATGATTTTTATTTCTTTTTCATAGTTACATTTTATTTGAATTATCCTAAGATAGTTTTCATTATCTTTAAAAATCTTTACTTACTAAAGATATAGTGTTCATTTTATTTTTTCAGAGATAACTGTTTCTTTCAGTGAATCACCAATTGTTGTGACCAGCAACAACCCCCCTTTTTATTTAATATTAGTAATAATACTAAATAAATGGGGACCCTTAGTTAAAAAATCCAAAAAAATCAATTAGGATTTGTTTGCCTTTTCAAATAAAAATTTCTATCATAAACTTATAGAAATCCCTTAGAAAGAACATTAAGAAACACTTAAGTTTATGATAGATTACGATAAAATTTCTCTTTAAACAAAATAGCGCATCCATAGCAAAATGGTATATATCTTTTATAAAACTGAAAATGCGATTTTGCGCTTTTGCGATAATGCGATCCCAAAAGCTTATACAATAAACGTATTGGTCGCAGATCGCATAGCACAGAAAACAGAAGTGATTAATGAATACCTTTTGCACTATTTTCAATTTTGCGCTTTTGCGAGATTTGCGATGTGCGCTTTTGCGCTATTGCGCAATTTCCGCTTTTGCGCTATTTTACATAACTGCGACGGCTTCATTTTGCAATATTGCGATATTGCGACATTGCGATATTGCGATATTGCGCAGCAAATCGCAGATCGCAATGTCCCAGATTCATGTAGGCGCGTTGTCCAAAGGCAATCTTCCCATATATCAAATCTTTTATGCGCTTTAATAATTAAATTAAATGATTGGATTGATTATTAATGGTAAATGAGATTGTGTTTGGATTGAAAGTCGTTTCACGATTAAAATATTATATTTCATCCGCTTTCACATTTAAAACAGTCTCATCACCTTTCTTATGTCATTACTCTCATTTACTCGTAAAACGCAGGCACGAAGGAGCAAACGTCTATACAAAGCTTTCACGAAACACTATGGGTAAGAAGGAGAAGAGCTCGAGTTCTGAAAACAGAGAAATGGCTTCGCTATATGCAGACACCACTTGTAATAAGGATGTCGGTATATCCACTTGGGAAGGAATGTATAATCTTCTAGAAGAAGAAAACCCTGTGGTGATGATAGTTGTAGCTACAGCAGGTTCCAGTAATACATCTAAGGCAACCCTTAGGGAACTGGCTTGCTCATTTCTGCATAGAATAGCGGCAAGGCCAAGGATTCTCCCATATACAGACATGGTGAGATGGGTGTTGGACAGCACCGATATTTCAAACGGGGAAATTAGGACTCCATGCGAAGAGCTAATCGGGTCATTCACCAGAAGATGCGAGATTAAGGTATAAGTTTCCGGAACCTCGGGCGACTTACAACAAGCTGATTTATGAAAGTTATGAAATAATTTGCCGGAGAGGAGCAATACAAATTTGTCGGAATGCACACAAGAATGGTTGAAAAGAGATAGACGTGAAGAAGAATAAACACGGAGTGGACGGTACATAAAAAAAAGATGTTTTGGAAAATGACATTCACAAGTTCAAACATTCCAGGTGGGAAAATTGACGCGGTTTTCTACCACAAGATAAGGATATCTCCCACGGAAAATCAGTGCAAGCGGAATGGAGGCAAAAGCGGAAAAGAGCAAAATCTATCAGGGCGACAAGATTGAATTGGGACTCATCTTGGATGTACTTGGTGAAGCCACATAGTCAGCACAGTGCGCTTAATTGTATCATCAATGCTACAGAGAAGATTTCTCCTACGCTTGCCGACTCTGTCTTTTCAGGACAGTTGAATTCTGAAGTCGGTCAACCGCATCTTCTCAAAACTATGCTAGATGCCTACAAGTTTAAAGAACAAGTTCATAGATAGCTAGATTTAGTTTTAATTTTACTATATTTTAGCCTAGGAAAAGGACGGTCATTGAACCGAATCCTTAATTTTTGTAATAAGACTATTTTTAGATTTAGTTAAGTAGTATTTAAACCCTTCTCATGCATTTAGAGAAGGGTCCTGGATCTTAATATTTTTTGACTTGGAGATTGCATTTATGTACTCCATTGTCTTATATATTTTTAAAAAGGATCACATCTGGTGATTTTCATGTGGAATTATCTTTGAAGTGTTGCATTTTTGTACCTTGGAATTTGATTTTGCATCAGAGTTACTGGATTAGAGTATCACATTGCATTTGAAAGTCTTCAAGATGAATGAGGTATTTCTATCCTTTCACTATTGATTTCTTTTGTCTTATGATATTCGCTTTAAAATTGCTATCATTTATATATATTTGTTTTCACAACGCTTCCTTTTATATATCATTTCTGAGTATAATTGAAACATTATCTTTCATAAGTGTATATAGATGGTATACAATGATGAATGCAATATGTTAATACAACTCTGTTTAATTTCTTAAACAGAGTTATCTTTATTTGTTTCTGCACATTTCAATTTAAATAATAATACATTTTCATGGTTATTGTTAAATTGGAACAATCTCAAGTTGTATTCACATATAATTACCCGGGTTAGTGTTAGAATTTCTTTACCAGCATTTAGTTTAAATTAGATATTTTTATTTCAGTTAATTTAGTCCCATTTACACCCATCCAAACCAATCCATTTAGTTATAAGGAAACTGGTCCTTTAAATCCAGTCGGAGCCACCATACCAAACGGAAAAGGAGCTGTCTTAAGGTCCCGACCGGGTGGTTTTCCCCGATGTTTGAAGCAGAGATTTTCTAGGCTTCAACATTTTTGGTGCTAGAAGGAGGGCCTGAGCTATGAATGGCAAGTAAATATTTATCCATAAGCCATTCTGAGAGAAAAACACCCTCATTAACTTCTTCAATTTCTTCTGAAATTCAAAATCCTAGAGAAGAAATTGCAGAAAATATTCAGACACCCACTACCAAAATCTCAAAACATTCAGACAATCAACATCCTGAGTCTCCCGAAGTTCAAGATTTAATTCATAAATTGAAAGGATTATCATTATCTCTAGAAGAGTTTGAAATATCTGAAGATAGTGTAACTTCAAAATTTGTTTCTTCGAAACCTCTTACTAGGCTTCAAAGTGAAAAAATTGGTATTTCTTCGAAAGAATTCCCTTTACCTAGTAGAGTCAAGACAAGAAAAACTCAATCGGAATCAGTAAGTGATATAAGTTCAACATCTAATATTCAAATACCTATTTCCGAAATCCCTTCTCAACAAAGTACAGTAGTTTCCACATCATCTCCTCAATCATCATTAATCTCAACATCATCTATTCCAACAATTTCTATTCAAACACCACCAGTTTCTACTATCCCTCCAATAGTTGTTCCAATAATGGCACAGAGACCATGGTCTACTCCAGGGGCAGTCAACATGGCTGCACCTTTACATGATTTACCAAACAATCCTGGAAAATGGCTTCCAAAGTTTAGCCCAGATCTTAACATTCAAGCTGAAGAACATATCAATAACTTTATGCTGGCTATTAATTTGAATGGAGTCACACATGAAGATGTTGTAGTTAGACTATTCCCTTATACTCTTCAAGGAATAGAAGGATCATGGTACTTTTCATTACCATCAGGATCCATAACAAGTTGGGACATTTTTGCAGATCATTTTTTAACCAAATTTGGAGATGACCGATCAATAGCAACTTTACTCAATGACCTCTCAAATTTGAAGATATAACCCAAGGAACCCATTAAAGAATTCAATGCTAGATTCAACAAACTCTTGAATAAAATTCACACAGATTCACAGCCCAATGAAAAAGTCAGAATTGAATGGTACATAACTGCCTTACCCTCAAACATAGCAATTTTCGTGGACAGAGCTGCAAAGCCTACATTAGCTGAGAATATGAAAGAAGCTATTGCAGTGGAAAAACGTATCACTTCTCTGGAAAAGAAAAATGCTATCGAGGAAAGGAAATCAAAGAAAGTCAGCTTCAAAGATGATTAAAAAAAAAGGCCAAAGATCCATACGACATGGAAGGTTTACAGAAAGTTCTTAAAACCATGTCAAATGAAATGGTTGAAATTAAAAAACAAGTGGCTGAAACTTCTACCAAGAAACCATTCTTAAATTTTAGAAGAAACCAAGTTGAATCTAAACCTCCTAATACAATCTCTAATGCAGAATCAGAAGAAGAGGAAGAGGAAGAAGATATATCTATAGTATCAGATGAAGAAAATGAAAATTAAGAAATAGCTGAATTGAATGGAATGTGGGATTTTATTCTCCCTAATTCTGATAGTGAAGAAGCTATGCCTGTAAATACTAGGAGTAAATCCACAGTGGAACCAGTGCAAACAGTTCCTAAAAAGAAAATTACAACTCCAAGTACCAAAGACAAATCCCCTGTAAAGAAAACTTCTCCATTACCTACTCAAAATCAGCCATCCTCTTCTAATCCTCCTACATCAACAACAAAGACTTTAGTAGTGTCAGATCCTATGGAATACAACATTGTCGAGGACATGAAAAAGATCAAAGCTAACATTTCCTTACATGAACTCAACAAACTAAAACACCAGCAAAAGTTGTTATTGAAAGAATTAAACGCTACACCAATTGCTCCTTTACCAAGCGGTGTAGTTGCAAAAGCAGCTAGGGGAGCTGGTAAGCCACCAGATAAGGTAGATGCTACTGATACCGTGCTCATTGGAGAAAAGTCAAATTCTCAAACTCCTCCTTTTCTTCTGACTTATGAAATGTACAATAAAAATCTGCACAATTGTTTGATTGATTCTGGAGCCTCCTCCAATATAATGCCTACTTATGTCTGTGCCAAATTGAATATCGAACCACAGAAATCAGCAGTTCATATCGTTCAATTGGATCGCTCTAAAGTTCAAGTTGTAGGAGAAATCAATTCAGTTACTATTAGATTAGCTTCTGATCCTAGGATTGTCCAAAGAATTGATATTTTGATTGCTGATATTCCTGAATTCTATGGATTAATCTTGAGCAGGGACTGGTCTGCGAAACTTAATGGTTATATCTCGACTAATTATTCGCATATGTGGCTTCCCTACAAAGGGAAACCAAATCAAATTAAAATTGAACGAGAAAAACATATGACGCACACTGTCACTGAATTCGAACAACCTAATGAGCCTGTGGCATTCAACAACAATATTCTTGGAGGTTATTCTGCTGAATCATTTCTTGGAAACTTTGAAGCTCCTCAATCACCTTTTTCTATAAATACTTTTGTTTCTCAGATAGAAAATTTTTCACAATCTGATTCTTCCAGAATTGTAAATATTTCCGATGTAATTGTAGATAAGCCAATAGACAAATCTTTATTTTGGTCGTTATATTTTGATGGATCGAAGTCTAGTGATGGAGCTGGAGCTGGATGCATCTTAATTGATCCAGATGGGGAGAAAACCATGCTGTCATGTAGGTTAGAATTTGAGTGTACTAACAATACCGCAGAATATGAAGCCTTGGTTCAAGGACTTTATAAAGCTATAGGGTTAAATGTTAAATACTTGAAAGTCTTTGGTGATTCCAAAATTGTCATAAAACAAGTTAGGAATACTATTCATTGCCTTTCAGGACATCTTAAACACTATCAAACCCTAGTACAAGATCTCACCACTCATTTTTTAGCATTCAATATTTCTCCTATTCCTAGGAATCAGAATACATCAGCCGACTTGTTAGCTAATGTTGCATCTAAACTCCTACCTGCTGAAGATTGCAGTCCTGATAGGTTTTCTGTAGAATTGATTTTTCATCCATCTGTCCCAGATAATGTTACAAATTGGAGAGTATTCTATCATGATCAAGATATTCTAAATTTCATGACTTCAGAGAAATCATATGATGAGCAAATTATTGACGAAGATGATCATGATTTACAAATTACTTCAAAAGGTAATGAAAACCCCATTCCAAAA
Organism: Pinus albicaulis; assembly: GCA_034641835.2. Classification (NCBI taxonomy): domain Eukaryota; kingdom Viridiplantae; phylum Streptophyta; class Pinopsida; order Pinales; family Pinaceae; genus Pinus; species Pinus albicaulis. The sequence continues at coordinate 129,558 of JAXQQM020080703.1, forward strand.
TCTGTTGTTAAATTAGAGGATTTATATGACATTAAAGACAGATTCAAGAAAGTCACTAATACTAAACTTCAAAGCTCTACCTTGAAGTTTGAATTAGTAAATCTTGGTTCTGATTCTAAATCTCTAAACGTTAACTTAGGACTCAATTTAACACCAGAGGAAAGGAATGCGTTCATTAAACTTCTGAACAAGTATAAAAACGTTTTTGCTTGGAATTATGATGATTTAAAAACGTATGATACTTCGATTATTCAACATACAATTCCAATGCTTCCTGATATTAAACCTGTTCAACAGAAGTTGAGAAAGATCCATCCAAATCTCGAAAGTCAAATCAAATTAGAACTTAATAAACTTTTGAAAGCCAAAATCATTTTTCCAGTCAGGCACTCTAATTGGGTTTCCAATATGGTACCTGTAAGGAAGAAGAATGGTGATATAAGAATCTGTATTGATTTCAGAAATTTAAACAAGGCATGTTTAAAATACAATTTCCCATTGAAAACCATGGAACGGATACTTCAAAAGGTAGCTGGTTCTGAACTTATGTCTTTTCTCGATGGATTTTCGGGCTATAATCAAGTTTTAGTTCACCCAGATGACAGATTGAAAACAACTTTCAGAACAAAATGGGGAACTTATGCTTATCAGAAAATGCCTTTTGGTCTAATAAATGCAGGAGCAACTTTTCAAAGGGCCATGGACATAGCATTTAAAGGTCTGATCAATAAATCAGTTGTTGTTTATCTTGATGACATAACAAAATTTTCAAAAAAGAGAGCCAATCTTCTACATGATTTAAAACAAATATTTGAAAGATGTAGAAGGTTTGGTATTTCCTTAAATCAAAAGAAATCTTTCTTTGCTTTAGATGAAGGAAAACTCTTAGGATTTGTTGTGTCAAAAGATGGTATATATATTGATCCAGATAGAGTGAAAGAAATTTCTGATATTTCTTTACCTCATAACAAAAAATCCATGCAATCATTTCTTGGACAGATCAATTTTGTTAAAAGATTCATTCCTGATTTTTCTTTTATTGTTTTACCTATGCAAAATATGATCAAGAAGAATTCAATATTCAAATGGACGCATAAAGAAAAAGAAGCTTTTGAGGCAATCAAACAAGCGATCATTAATGCACCAGCATTGAATACCCCAGATTTTTCTAAAGATTTTACTTTGTATACTCTGGCCATTGAAACATCCTATGCAGCCGTTTTAACACAACTCAATGATCAAGAAATCGAAGCACCAATTTCTTTCTTTAGCTCAAATCTGCAAGGAGCTGAGCTTAATTATTCCGATGTTGAAAAACAAGCCTTTGCTGTGTTTAAATCAATCAAACATTTCAGACCTTTTCTCTTGAAAACACATACAAAAATCATTGTCTCATTCTCTGCAGTGAGGCAATTATTAATTCAAAAAGAAGTAGGAGAAAAGAGAGCTAACTGGGTAACAGCCTTGCAAGAATATGATATTGATATTAAACCAGCTAAGATTGTTAGAGGACAAGGTTTTTGCAGATTATTGGCAGGAGCTCATAACATACCAGAAAATCAAGATATTCAAGTAAGTCTGATAAATGTTATAGATTCTGGATCTCAGTATGTTGATCTTATCTATTACTTGAAAAATGGGTATGCTCCTTCTAATCTCAGCTATAAGAGTAAACGCGCTTTAAGGTTAAAGGCTATTAAATATGAGATCATTGATAATGTGTTATTTAGAAAAAATTAGGATTCAATTTTATTAAGATGTCTTGAAAAGACTGAAGCTGAAAAGGTTTTGCAGGAGTTGCATGATGGACCAGCAGGAGGTCATTTTGGAGGTGATACCATAGCTCACAAAATAATTCGTGCTGGTTATTACTGGCCTACCCTTTTTAAAGATATGCATGATTATGTAAGGAAGTGCAGAATTTGTCAAACTGCAAGTGGAAGACAAAGGAAACCATCTTTTCCTTTGCAACCAGTGACTATTGAGCAACCATTCGAACAATGGGGGCTTGACATTATTGGTGAGATAGTACCTCATTCTTCCAAACAGCACAAGTACATCCTTACTGCAACTGATTACTTTACAAAATGGGTAGAGGCAATCTCGTTGAAGGTAGCCAATTCTGATGCAATTATTGATTTCATAGATCAATTCATCATAACCAGGTTTGGTGTACCTCAAGCTCTTGTCTTTGATAATGCGTCTTACTTCTCTGGAAATAGTTTAATTGAATTTGCAGTCAAAAGAGGTTTTAAATTAAAATATTCAGCAAATTATTATCCACAAGGTAATGGTTTGGCTGAATCCACTAACAAAAACCTTATCAAAATCATTAAAAGGACCATTGATCAAAATCAAAAGAATTGGCACAAGTCTTTAATCTTTGCATTATGGGCTGATCATATCACTGAAAAAGCTTCAATAGCGACTTCACCTTTCAATTTAGTTTATGGAAAAGAAGCTGTGATACCATCAAATTTAACTCTTCCATCATTATCCCTAGTGCAATTTATTGAAGAAAATCCTTCTTCATCCATTCAATTGAGATATGATCAAATCCTTAAACTAGAAGAAGATAGAGATAAAGAAAAAATTATTCATGAAAAACATCAATAGCTTGTAAAATCTTCTTTTGATGCAAGTTCTACCGGCTCAAAAATTTTGTCAATTGGTGATCTTGTTCTGAAATGGGATAAAGCACACGAAGAAAAAGGTAAACATACCAAATTTCAGAAAATGTGGCTTGGACCATTTCAGATCGTTGAGAAGATAGGCTCAAATACATTCATACTCCAAGATCTAACGGGTAATAGAAAATCTCTTCCTGTAAATGGGCTTATCTTGAAGAAATTCTTTTCATAAGGAGGTAACCCCTTCTTAACTGTACATATTCCTTTCTGCAGAATTTTGATTGTTTTTTTTTGTTTTTGCAAATAAAGGTTGTTAATAAGTCTCTGATTGACTGTTTACTATTTAAGAAAATTTCTTCGGAAAAATATTATAAATATTTATTTTGTGTAAATAAGAATTTTTAAAGTAATGATCACAGTTTTTGAATAGTTTAAAATAAGATGTTAAACTTTGAAAGATTATTTCAATCATTTGTATGATCTTTTGAAAACTTGAGAAGAATGTAAATCATCATAATTTTATTAAGCAGAGAAAGGTTATCTATCAAAGTAAAGATTTTTTTTCAAAGTTTTGGAACTCAAAAAAAACTCTGAAAATTGTCATCCATTGATTCTTAAGGATAAAACTATTTCACCCCATCCATTTAAGTTGTGATTTTTTAGAATGTAATTCTAAGAAATTTGGAAATTTAAAGAGATAAGAGGTCTCATTATGAGCCGACTTACCATGTTCATAAGGAGTAATAAAACTGACATTACCAACACTGCATATCAAAACAGGGTAATGGCTTATAAATGTAAGACAAAGGGTCTCATCACGAGCCAGCTTGTTCAGTTTAATTATAACTAGTGAATGGAATTGTTATTAACTGGCTACCAAACTAGAACAATGGCTCTTAAAATAAAAATAAATAAAAGACAAAAACATGAGATAATAGGTCTTATGAATTTATCTTTTAAAAATTCATAATTTTAATTGGATGGGACAATGAATGGTTAATGGTTTAAAGGTAACCCTGTCGAGACTATGAACGTTTGCTGGCAACAGAGGCAATACCTATGACAATAGAGTATATTATAAAACCAAAACTTGGAGAGATCCACTTACTTCATTATTAACACCAATCAAAGCTTGAGATAACCCAAAATGTTTTTATTCTTAAGGAATTAGAAAGAAATTATGAAATGATTTTTATTTCTTTTTCATAGTTACATTTTATTTGAATTATCCTAAGATAATTTTCATTATCTTTAAAAACCTTTACTTACTAAAGATAGAATGTTCATTTTATTTTTTCAGAGATAACTGTTTCTTTCAGTGAATCGCCAATTGTTGTGACCAACAACAACCCCCCTTTTTATTTAATATTAGTAATAATACTAAATAAATGAGGACCCTTAGTTAAAAAATCCAAAAAATCAATTAGGATTTGTTTTCCTTTTCAAATAAAACTTTCTATCATAAACTTAGAGAAATCCCTTAGAAAGAACATTAAGAAACACTTAAGTTTATGATAGATTACAATAAAATTGTTCTTTAAACAAAATACCACACCCATCGCAAAATGATATATATCTTTTATAAAACTGAAAATGCGATTTTGCGCTTTTGCGATAATGCGATCCCAAAAAGCCTATACAATAAACATATTGGTCGCAGATCGCATAGCGCAGAAAACAGAAATGTTAAACGAATATCTTTTGCGTTGTTTACCATTTTGCGCTTGTGCGAGATTTGCGATATGCGCTTTTGCGCTAGTGCGCAATTTCCGCTTTTGCGCTATTTTACATAACTACGATGGCTTCATTTTGCGATATTGTGATATTGCGACATTGCGATATTGCAATATTGCGCAGCAAATCGCAGATCGCAATGTCGCAGATTCATGTAGGCGCGTTGTCCAAAGGAAATCTTCCCATATATCAAATCTGTTATGCGCTTTAATGATTAAATTAAATGATTGGATTGATTATTAATGGTAAATGAGATTGTGTTTGGATTGAAAGTCGTTTCACGATTAAAATATTATATTTCATCCGCTTTCACATTTAAAACAGTCTCATCACCTTTCTTATGCCATTACTCTCATTTACTCGTAAAACGTAGGCATGAAAGAGCAAACGTCTATACAAAGCTTTCATGAAACACTATGGGTAAGAAGGAGAAGAGCTCGAGTTCTGAAAACAAAGAAATGGCTTCGCTGTATGCAGACACCGCTTGTAATAAGGATGCCGGTATATCCACTTGGGAAGGAATGTATAATCTGCTAGAGGAAGAAAACCCTGTGGTGATGAAAGTTGTAGCTACAGCAGGTTCCAGTAATACGTCTGAGGCAACCCTTAGAGAACTGGCTTGCTCATTTCTGCATAGAATAGCGGCAAGGCCAAGGATTCTCCCATATACAGACATGGTGAGATGGGTACTGGACAGCACTGATATTTCAGACAGGCAATTTAAAACTCCATCTGAAGAGCTAATCGGGTCATTCTCCACGGAAGACGTGAGGTTGATGTATAAGTTGTCGGAACCTCATGCGCCTTATAATAAGAAAGTTATGAAAGAATTTGCCAGAGAACATGCAAATTTGTCAGAATGCACACAAGAATGGACCAAAAGAGATGAGCCATTGAAGAAAAATAAACATGGGTGGACAGTACCAAAAAAGGATGTTTTAGACGCTGTTCACAAGTTCAAACATCCAAGTGGGCAAATTGACGCAGTTTCTACCACAAGATAAGGATATCTCCCACGGGGAAATCAACTGCAAAATGACGAGAATGGAGGCAAAGGCGATAAGAAAGAGCAAAATCTATCCAAGGGCTAACAAGATTGAATTGGGACTCATACTGGATGTACTTGGTGAAGCCACACAGTCAGCACAGTGTGCTTAATTGTATCATCAATGCTACAGAGAAGATTGCTCCTACGCTTGTCGACTCTGTCTTTTCAGGACAATTGAATTCTGAATTCGGTCAACTGCATCTTCTCAAAACTATGCTAGATACCTGCAAGTTTAAAGATCAAGTTCATAGATAGTTAGATTTAGTTTTAATTTTACTGTATTTTAGCCTAGGAAAAGGACGGTCATTGAACCGAATCCTTAATTTTTGTAATAAGACTATTTTTAGATTTAGCTAAGTAGTATTTAAACCCTTCTCATGCATTTAGAGAAGGGTCCTGGATCTTAATATTTTGGACTTGGAGATTGCATTTCTGTACTCCATTGTCTTATATATTTTTAAAAAAGGATCACATCTAGTGATTTTCATGCGGAATTATCTTTGAAGTGTTGCATTTCTGTACCTTGGAATTTGATTTTGCATCAGAGTTACTGGATTAGAGTATCACATTGCATTTGAAAGTCTTCAAGATGAATGAGGTATTTCTATCCTTTCACTGTTGATTTCTTTTGTCTTATGATATTCGCTTTAAATTTTCTATCATTTATATATATATTTTTTCACAACGCTTCCTTTTATATATCATTTCTGAGTATAATTGAAACGTTATCTTTCATAAGTGTATATAGATGGTATACAATGATGAATGCAATATGTTAATACAACTCTGTTTAATTTCTTAAACAAAGTTATCTTTATTTGTTTCTGCACATTTCAATTTAAATAATAATACATTTTCATGGTTATTGTTAAATTGGAACAATCTTAAGTTGTATTCACATATAATTACCGGGGTTAGTGTTAGAATTTCTTTACCAGTATTTAGTTTAAATTAGATAGTTTTATTTCAGTTAATTTAGTCCCATTTCCACCCATCCAAACCAATCCATTTAGTTATAAGGAAACTGGTCCTTTAAATCCAGTCGGAGCCACCATACCAAACGGAAAAGGAGCTGCCTTAAGGTCCCGACCGGGTGGTTTTCCCCGATGTTTGAAGCAGAGATTTTCTAGGTTTCAACAGATGCATTTGGGTCATGGCTTGAAGTGAAAAAGTATGAAAATGTGACCTTGCGACCTTGCGACTAGGTCGTTGGGTCGCTAGGTCGCAAATCTATCAAAACCGGGAAAATGCGACCTTGCAACCTTGCGACTAGGTCGCTGGGTCGCGGAGTCTCAAATTTATCAAAACCGAGAAAATGCGACCTTGCGACCTTGCTACTAGGTCGCTGGGTCGCGGGGTCGTAAATCTAGAAAAATTTGGAAACTGCGACCTTGCGACCTTGCGACTAGGTCGTGCGGTCGCAAGTCGCGCTAGGGCTTCCCCGGGGGTTTTGGGCGCGCGCGGCGTGAAGTGGTTTTCCCCTTAACTGGAAAAATGCAACAACAAATGGGTCGAGATGGAGTCAAGGGCTAGTTTTGGGAGCAGGGAAGTAGCCATGAAAGCCAAGACCAACATAGTTGATGATTTTGAGCACAGTGGGCACAGTGGGGGAAACCGGAATCAGAACAAAAACCCTGAGTAAAAAAAATAGCCAGTGGTTGAAGCAAATGTACAATTTAAAGGCTAAGGGTGCCTGGGATTTAGCAAGAATGACCAAGAAGGAAACAATAGGAGGGAAAAGGCAACTTACCCAGAAAAATTGCGCGCCAGTTGACCTGTCAGAGCCGTTTTTTTCTATCTGCAGCATATGAAAAATGAGACCTAGCGACCTCGCTTATATAAAAAGGTCGCACGTGCGGGCATTTAATGAGGTCGCAAGGTCGCAATTTGATCGATTAGAGAGATATGCGACCTTGCGACCTTGAGACCTGTGGGTCGCGGGGTCGCGGTTTTCCAGAAAATTTAGTTTTGCGACCTTGCGACCTTCAAGTCACGGGGTCGCAAGGTCGCGGAGTCGCGGTTTTCTAAAAAATAGAGTTTTGCGACTTTGCGACTTAGCCTTCTGGACTCTTTACTTGGTTTTCTTTAAGTTCAAGGGGCTCCAAAAATTTTGAAGTGGGGTTTTTTGGAGGGTGTTGTAGAGGCTACAACCAAGACCCTTGAAATGTAGAAGGTGCATTGGTAAGGCCAAAAGGCATGACCAAAAAATTCATAATGACCCTCCTAAGTTCTAAATGTTGTTTTCATAATGTCTTCAGTCTTCATTCTAATTTTATGATATCCTGAACAAAAATCCAACTTGGTGGAATAAATAGCTCCATGTAATTCATCCAATAATTCATCAATCACATGAATACGAAATTTATCTTTAATAGTGAGCTTATTGAGCTCCCTATAATTTGGACACATGCACCATTATCCATCCTTATTGTGCACCAATACTACTGGATCAGAGAAAGAACTTTGACTAGGTTTAATTATACCAGCCTCTAGAATTTCTGCAATCATACGTTCAATTTCACTCTTTTGGAGATAAGGATATCTGTAAGGCCTGATGTTTGGAAGAACACTTCCTGGAATCAAATGAATAGCATGATTATGATCCCGAATAGGTGGGATTCCTATGGGGGTTTTAAACACCTAGGAATTATTGTCCAATATTTTTTGGAGATCTAGAGAAATAGATGATTTTGATGTTGGAACATCTAGTGATCATAATTGTCCAATTACGCCTCGTTGTACTTTATTAATAATATTTTTCATGACATTAGAGCTTATTATATTTCTTGAATTCACTGTGATACCCCATAATTCAACTTCCTTTCCTTACGAAAAAAATTCAAGAAAATTACTTGAAAATTAAAATTTATCGTCCCCAAAGATTGTAATCGGTGTGCTCCTAGTACAACATCAGCTCCACCCATTGGAATGGAGATAATTGGACTATTCAATACATATTCTCCCATGGTTATCTTGATATTATGGCACCTTCTAGAGAAATTTATAGTTCCTCCATTTTGAGCCATCACTTGACACTCTAGTGTTGGGTATAGGAAGCAATTCAATTCCTTGGCTACCTTACAATGAATAAAATCATGGGTAATACCTGAATCAATTAGCACTATTACATTTTTGTTCATGATATGTCCTTCTATCTTGAGATTTTTAGGAGTGGTAATTCTTGCCAATGCATTACAAGATATGGTAGGATTTATATCTTCTTCCTCTAGTGTTGGTTCCTGGTCCATATCCTCTTATTTTGAAGTTTCTTGTTACTTTTACTACTCCTCTTCAAAACCTATGTAAAATAATTTCTTCTCAACACACTTATGACCTTTAGTGTATTTTCTATCACAACTATAGAAAATCCCTTTTTATCTTTTTTCTTCCAATTGTTTTGGTGTCAACCTTGTAGGTTGTGGAATTCTAGGATTAGCAACACTTCCATGTTTATCATTGTCAATGTAAGGCTTCCTTGTCGCCATAATTTAACTTTCATTTTTTCTTTCCAACCTAAATGCCTTCTCCAATGAATAAGGTTCCCAAAGGTGAACCTCATATTGGATGTTATCCTTTAAGTTCCCTATGAATACATCAATAATGTGCTCCTCTAGAATATCCTTTACCCTTATATTTAATTTTTGGAAGTCCTCAATGTGCTTCACCATTGAACCCTTTTGTTTAATATTTATCAATTGGCTAAAGAATGCATTGCTATTTGTATCCTCATAACGTGCTATCATTTCCTCCATAAAAATTTACCGAGTGATAATTTTTTTATAAGAGAAAAGCCATCGATACCATAAAAATGTATTTTTTTCTAAATATAAAGTTGCAATGCATAACTTTTGTGTGTTTTTCATGTTATGGAGATAAAATTATTGCTCCATCTGTAGTTTCCATGTTACGGGATCATTGTTATCAAACTTCCTCATATCGATCTTTGGAATATGGCGTGTCTTCAATCCAACATTAGAGTCTATGAAATCACGATTAAAAATTATTTTGTTCTCATCATGAGTTTCCTCTACTACCTTTTCACTATTAGGAAGATTTTCTTGTAGCAAATTTTCCAAACCTTCCTTTAAACCTTCCATGTCTTTCTTCAAATATTCCATGTTTCCTTTTATACCATCCATCTTAGCTTCCATGCCATTCTTAAAACCATTCATCTTAGCTTCAATGCAATTCTTCAAACCATCCATCTTATCTTGCACGTCTTTCTTCAAGCCATCCATCTTAGCTTCCATTTCATTTTTGGTTTCTTTTAGTGACAGAGAAATTTGTTGCACTTGGTCTCGTAATTTTGATATATCATGTTTCACTTCTTCCTCTTCATGTGTCATAGTAGAGCTTTCTGAGGGCTTAACAGGTGTGGAATTATTTTTGGGAGGCATTATAGAACCCAACACCGCTATAAATGCTTCAATATTCCCTTGGAATCACTTCAAATTGTTTTTTCAAACAAAATTTATGCAATTTAAAAATTACAATACACACCTTGTTCTTGCTTTTGAGAGTCTTGATATTGATACTAATGTATCTTTGTGATTTCATATCCCCAATATTTTACCTTCAGTCCTATATTATCCCTATGAGTACTCTTTCCAATGCCCCAGGTCAGACCTTATTTTGATTCTTTAAGGAAAAGTTATGTTCAATTTCCCACAATGACCTAATTATGCATTGGTTCAGTAGAGAAAAATTGTACGACGTGTGACGTTTCACTTTTTCGTCCTTCAACTCTGAAATTGATAAAAAAACAACTACAGTCCGTGAAATTTTCGACACTTCTTACAGAATTCTAATCTGATGTCTAAGACGAAATTTATGACAATTTTCCCTCTTTGAGATGAAACTTTGGAGCATGCAAAAACCCTAATGCCCTCAGATCATATCTCTGAAAATATAGAAAAAAAGATCTGAAATTTTTACATGACGTTCCTCAATATTTCGGCTCAAATGGGTTTTTGTTTTATCTTCTGAAACTTTGTAGAAAAAACATTATAGCGAAAATTCCACGATTACTTGTTTGAAGTAGTGAAACTCTAGAATCAAAACCTCTGATACCAAATATTATGAAACCAACTCACAAAATAGAAGAAAAGATAGATAAATGACTTTGAAATAAGCCTCTTCGAGGGGGAAACCTCCTTTACATTACATAAATTAACAATTCACAAATTATACAAATGAAAAAACCTACTTTCTATATATAGGAGTCCATGGGGTCACAATATAATCCTAGCCGACCTAACAATAATAATGTAAGGGAACAACAATAATAATAGTGGGATTTTATGGGGCATAATAATAACAATATGAGGACTAAAAGGGTACAAAAGTAACAATAAGGGGGCTACACTAACAACAATAAGGGACTACAATAGTGATAAAGGGACCTAACAACTTGCATACGTTTTGTGAATTTAAAATTTGAAATTGAACTCTGGAGTCTCTGAAAAAAATTGACCCTATGCTTACAGAGAGTTTTTGAAACTGCTATTGTGTTTTCTTAATTGCAATTTTCTTCCAAGAACACTTAATAAAATATCATGCAGGCAGGATAGCCTAAAATCTTAAAATATTGTTTAGAAAAACATGAAATCACAAATGAATTAATTTCCTGTAAAAAAATAACTGTTTTTTTTCAAGAATAGAGAAAGAATTAGAAAAAAATTTGTCGATTTAACAAAAAATCAATTGAACATCAAACAAGAAAATTTTGAAAATATCTCTTAAAAAACGCATTACACACAAATAAAAAAGTAGTATTTTATTCGAATGATCATTCAGTTGGGAGGCCATTCGGTCATGCAGTCAGGTGTTTTCCTATTTTATGATTAATTTTCCATATCTTGACCACCACTATAACATAGTCTAGTTTTTTCTTTAGTTCAAGTAGTCGAGTAGTGGACTGGTTGGGCAGTCGGGCAATCGAGTGGTTTTTTACAAATTTGATCACCTTTGAAAATATATATATATATTCCCCTTATTTAAAATTTGCAATTGAATGCACTAATTTGTAAGATAATATTCTGGTTACATAGTTATTTTTTAAAAATGCTTCTATATTTTCTTAATTCAATGTTTCTTTGAACCAGTGCTAAGAAAACAACATCCATGGACAGCGCTCTGTAATCTTAAAATTTTTTTTAAAATAAGAAAAGATGGAAATTAAACATTTTCATCGAATTCTTATGACCATTTCGATTTTTTTCTTTTCCTAAATTGAGAAAGCAAGAGGAAATTTATTATTGTTTTAACAAAAAATTAATTTAACTGAAAACGTAAAATTTTCAATTTCTATATAAAAATTCATATTGCACACAAATCAGGATTTTTTTCTTGTTTTTTCACTAATCATACAGTCAGAAGGTCGAAAAATCACGCACATTTTTTTTCTTATTAATTTATTCCATCATGACCCTGACTATACCATAGCCGAATGGTTTCATTAGGTCACATAGTTTCAAGGCCGCACAATGCTAAAGTCTGGAGGTTCCCTGTATTATTTATAAAATGACAAGGGCGACTTTCAACCTCATAGCCACATCTGGTTCTCGACTTAATTTCAGTAAGGACCACAAAAAAAATATGTTTATATATTCGGGTGTGTTTACATATTTGAATAGGTCGTGGAATGTGAAAACAACGTTCAAAAGTAAATGTTGATCTCAGATCTCATAGCTAGCCCAACCTCTGACTTTCTTCTGGAAGGGTCCACAAAACAAACATATATGTACAGTTACCTCTTTATAACCATTTTTTTCATATAACGTATTATTTAATAAAATCAGTGACATATACAATTATAGCTTTTGTTCTTGTGTGCAACTTACTTAATATTAGCAATAAAAACTAGATTTGTCAATGTATAAATAAATATTTGGATTCTATTTACTTCAAATTAGTAATGAAATTTAGCTTTAGAAATTAATGAATAATTGTCTAGATGTGCCATAGTTAAAGTTACTAATGTAGATTGTGTTCCATAATCACCAAGAAAATTGTTCAGATAGCTAGAATCATGTTATATATGTGCTATAAATAGAACTATTCCTGCAAGTAAAATACAAGGTTGGTTTTATTATTTTTCCACAATAATCAAAGATATTTTTGGAATAAAAATATTTGAATACACTTGCGCCATGTGTATCGATATTGCAGTGAAATAAATGAATAAGAAGCATATAAAAATAGAAGGGACAAATGAGTAATGAACTTTTTGGATTCTTAATTTTTGAACAAATGACGGTATTCCTAAGATCTCCACATATATCATAGTTATCAAGATTTTCACTAGTTTCTTATCTCGTGGCACAATTTTGTGATTATTCTACACAATGCATAATTCCAAAATCAACACGGTGAAATCTATGAACATTAAGCATCTACATGAAAGGAAATACCACTGATAACATTTGTCTTTATTTCAATCAAAACTATGGAAAAGGAGTAGTAAAATGGGATTTTATACTTAATCATGTATATTCTTTGTATACCACTTTGATTAGGGTTGCATAGAGATTATTTCTATTTCCAAGGATCCTTAGATTCAGTTTACGTTAATCAATGTGTTTCTTATTAATAGTTGATTCAGTAAATAACATCTTTACACCTCTAGTTAAATTGGATTAGGAAATACATACATATTTATCAAAAAGAAGTCAAACCTGCAAATTTTGTGGTGCTAACACCAAGGGCAATACAAGAGTATCAAGAACACATAGTGTTTTTAGTGTTCGAAAATCATGAAATCTCCTGCAAGGTTGGAAACTAGGGAAACATAAGCTTTAAAACATAAAACATAACCATGTATACATTGTTTGATATGTGACAAAGAATGTTTTTTTCGTTTTTCATGAAAGAAGGTTTTCTTTTTTTATGATTTATTACAATAACAATAGCTAGATTTTATTAGATATCAATATCGAGCCAAAGCATGTAGGATAGCCTTACAGGCGCCTAGTAAAAAAATCAATATATCATAATTTTTCTTCTGAAATAAAGGCATTATTATGAGTGTAAAGAAAAATAAGTTCAAAAAGCACAAGAATAAAACATGTTATTTATGAATTGTTGGTTCACCTCGAAATAAGCTTCATATCATTCATGTTTTTTGTAGTTTCTGAATTCAGTGAGACAGTCTGGCAATATGTACAAGAAAAATGTAATACGGAATCCATAAAAAAGGCAGCGGAATGGACTATTTGCAAAAGAACATGATAAAAGAAATAGTAACGGTAAACATCTCAAAATTATGGGGGAGATTATCTCTTATGAAATTAATTATCATATAGACATTAGAATATTAAGATCTACAATACATGTATACTAGTTTTAGGTTTAGAAATGAGTCCATTATTAACTGTATAATGATTATGTGGCTACTTAATAATGTTTTACTAACTACATTGAATGGAAGATGAGATTACGCAAACTCTATTTCATATAACTTTCCAACGATATTAAATAATAGGTAATAAGTGCTTAAATAACACATACCTCGTTATCCAAAAATTTATACTTTTATGTTCCCTTAGTTACTCGCTATTTGAATTCTTTTGCACCTATTAATTCATTCATAGTATTGGAATAATAAAAACATATGGTTCAAGACCAATTTTAGACACATTTTCTGCTACAATCTGTAACTCTATTTTAAAATGCTCATCTCACATATGTTTTTGATTGGTGTATTGATGAAAATAATAGTTTTTGCCTTGAATTCAGGGCTAAAGGACATTGAATTAACATTGAACATAGTTATATTATGCTTAATGAATAAATGAATAAAATCACTTGAATCAACAATCCAATAGCTTTCAACATTCGAGGAGTAGGTGCATCAAAACATATAAGTTTAGTGAGATTTTTATCAATTGTATTGATTACCATATTGTTACAGTGAAACCACAGAATCTAGAGTGACACGAGACATCAAAAATAAGAAATTAAGTCACCAATGATTCAGAGATTATTTTACAAATATCTCAATTTTTTTTTACAATATATCTACAACACTAAATTTCATATGTTAAATAACATATATAGAAAATACGTAACACAATATTGGTACAAAAACATTATGGTAGTGAGAGAATAAAATCTTTCATAATATCGAATTAAAATTGATTACATAGATCAATGAAAAATTTACCATAAGAGCTCATACTTCAAATAACTAATATATTTATTATTCATAGAAATGACATTGTGGTTCAAAAAAGGGATCACTGATTTCAAATAGCACACATATTGTTCACCATTTTTCACATGTCTCCTTATATCCATTATTTCTTTTTATATACATATATAATCTATGTTTCCAGTTTTATTACATAGATATTCAATTACCTATGCTTTGTAGGATACACATTATATATTTTGTTTTATTTTCTTATTTATATATAGCACTCTATGTACCACATTTCACAAAGGAAAAGGGTACCATTATAAATGTATATCCTTCCTATCGGTACATAACCTTACTATACGAACTTTATCAGCAAAGCATTAGACACTAGCCAGCAATGTAGGAGGTTTTTTCCACATGTTGTGGCTAGGAGGTTTCAAAATCATTTGAAATTGTAACAGCAAGGTGTCAATACCTTAGCTGCCTATTGCATTTAGATTAGTTAGAGTCAATAAAAGTCGAATAGTTTAGTTCAGTCCATCTGTCATGTTCAGTTATTCGAATTATGTAATTAAGTTTTGTTAGAAGATAAACGGTCCTCACCGAGGAACTGAAGGGACACATTGTAATGCATATAAATTGTATCCCCCGGATGTATGGAGGGAGGATATTTCTATAATAAAATTCGGATGTTATGCAATTTCTTCCGGTTGAATAAATTTCAGTGCTCGTTGATTATCAAATTGTCTTGAATTGATATTTGTGATGGAATTTGTTTAATTGTGAGGCGATTGAACATTTTTCTGTGTATAATTGTTGAATAGAGTTGTTGTATAATCTCTACATGCCTCTCTGTCCATTGTTGATTGTAGATTCCTCTTGAATGGTTGCAATTAGCTCTATTGAGGTAGACCCTGTAAGAAACCTTGAAGGATGTATTGGATCTTACTGTAGGCGTCGAGCCGTGTGTATGCCTCGAGTCTTTGAAATAGCACACCTGTAGTGTGGTTGCCATAGAACTGTGGACTTCTGGTCGTAGTGGAAGAACCCGCTTATAAGAGAAATAGACTGTTTTGTTGTTAATTGAAAATCCTGAACTGAGGTCAGACCTTGAGTTAGTAATGGGAGAGCATAGAAAGGAAAGCGTTAACCCCGGTTAACCCCATGGTCAATCACTGTTCAAGGCTGGAAGCGGTTTTGATCGCACCGCCTTTGTGGGATAAGCGGTATTTAAGAAATTGGAACGATCCCATAGACCGGGTGACGCATGTCCTGGAGTAGTTTTGAAAACCCACTCTCATTGCGCGTTAACTGTCGACATCGGAGCCAGTGCGATATTGATGTATATCGTCCGATCTAGAGACTGACCATCGAACGGTGATCGCACCCAGATTTTCTCGGAGGTTAATCCAAGGTAAGGCGTGTGTATTTAATTGAACCGTCGGTTGTGTATATGGCCCTGGAACCTAAGGCATGCCAAAGTATTTCATATGATTTATATAAGCGGAATTTAGAGTACAAGGACAGCATATATATATGTGCGCGAAGGACCTTAGTGCAAGTTGTTTAAAGTATTTATTTTACTGACCCTCTCGAAATTGATAAATAAATTTACAAAAGTAATTGAGAATGAACTGAGTTAATTCAAGGGAAAATGTTGACAGAGTTACAATAGAGAGACCAGCTCTCCTTGGGGGCCCGAATTCAATTTTGTTGCTGTCAATTGTGGTATCAGCGCTGTTTTTGAGTTGTTTTTGCAGAGAATTAACATGGCAATCCGAGTTGGTAGAGGTGCTGGCAGAAGGAGACCTGTTGCCAATGCAGAAGTGTTGGAGACCTTGCAGAGGGTCCAAGCCAGAATGGATGCCATAGAGCGAAGACAGCCCAGAGATCCTGAAGACATCAGTGAACCTGAGATAGAAGAAGCTAGAGAAATTGTTGAGATTCCTCCTAACATGAGGCTCCTCAGAATTGTTCTGGGGTCTGCAGTTAAGCCCAAGATTGAAGTATCAAGTTTTGCAGGAGGACTGAATCCAGAGGAGCTGGTGGATTGGATTAACGAAATGAACAAGTGCTTTGACTATGAAGAAATGAGCGAAGATAAAAAGGTCAAGTTCGCAGTAACAAAGCTGAAGGGACATGTTGCACTTTGTTGGGATGGAGTGCAAGCAGAGAGGAGGAGAGTTGGCAAGCAACCTATCAAAAGCTGGACCAGAATGATGGCTAAGTTAAAAGGTAAATTCTTGCCTAGTGATTATCAGCTAACATTGTTTAGGCAAATGCAGAACCTGAGACAGAGGTTGCTGACAGTAAAGGAATACACAGAAGAATTCTATAGAGTAAGCATAAGAGCTGGGCAATTTCAAGACACACCAGAGAAGACTGCCAGATATGTGAATGGTCTCAAGCTAGAGATCCAAGATGAGATTGGTCTTCTGTCTCCTAAGACAGTTGAAGAGGCCTATCAGATGGCCTTGAAAGCAGAGGAGAAACTCCTGAGGAAGCAGTCTGCCAAAAAGAGAGGTACTTTCCATGGAAAGGGAAGTTAGGGTGGTAGAGGAAAGCCTACTACACCCAGGGATGGAGCTAACAGTAGCTCACCTCAGAATGCATCTACAGAGGGTGATGCAAGAGGCAGAAGGGGTTCTTATAGAGGAAGAGGAGGCAGAGGCAGAGGTAGAGAATTGAGGTGCTATAGATGTCAGCAAGTGGGACACAAGCACTACGAGTGCCCAGAGAATGTGGGTGTTGGTCCAATAAATGTTGTTGTTGCCCAAGCTGGAGAAGAGGCAGCAATTGAAGAAGAAATTCTACCAGAGAGGGGAGAGTCCTTGGTGGTTAATAAGGTCCTGTTGAAACAAACCAAAGAGGTCACTGAGCCTGCACAAAGGAAGACTTTGTTTAGGAGCATATGCAAAGTCCAAGGGAAATGTTGCCAGCTAGTCATTGATAGTGGCAGCACAGACAATCTGGTTTCCACTGAGGTGATAGAGAAGTTGAAGTTGAAGACAAGGGAGCATCCAACTCCCTACAAGGTGCCCTGGCTGCATAAAGGGCACCAGCTGATTGTAAAAGAACAGTGTGAGATAGAGCTGCAAATGGGCAACTACAAAGACAAAGTCCTATGTGATGTGATGCCCATGGATGTGTGTCACATACTGCTGGGTATACCTTGGCAGTTTGACAGAGCAGCAGTGCATGATGGCAAGAAGAACACTTACAAGTTCTTCAAGGATGGGGTACATCATACATTGATACCCATGGAAGAAGGAGAGCCATCCAGCAGAGTGATTGATCCAAAGACCTTGTTGTTGAGCGGGAAGGAATATCTACAGCAGATAGAAGAAGAAGAGGTAAGTTTTGCTTTAGTTTGCAAACCTAAGGTAGTTCTTACCTCTACAAAGATTTCTGAATTGCCAATAGAAATCCAAGAGATGTTAGACAATTATTGTGACATTGTTGTGGATGATTTACCTGATGAGCTGCCACCTGTGAGAAATATCAGTCACCAGAGAGATTTTATCCCTGGTTCAAATCTTCCAAATAAGGCAGCCTACAGAATGACTCCCACAGAAAATGAGGAAATCAGGAGACAAGAACAGGAATTGGTGGACAAGGGACTGATCAGAGAAAGTTTGAGTCCATGTGCAGTACCAGCAGTATTGAGCCCAAAGAAAGATGGAGGCTGGAGGATGTGTACTGATTCCAGAGCAATCAATAAGATAACAATCAGGTACAAATTCCCTTTGCCCAGAGTTGAGGATTTAATGGATTTTTTGAGTGGTGCTAAATATTTTTCAAAGATATATTTAAAAAGTGGATATCATCATATTAGAATAAAAAAGGGTGATGAGTGGAAAACTACCTTTAAAACGAATGAAGGACTGTATGAATGGATGGTCATGCCTTTTGGGTTGTCAAATGCACCTAGCACTTTCATGAGACTTATGAATGAAGTATTGAAAGAATTCATTGGTAAATTTTTGATAGTGTATCTGGATGATATATTAGTTTTCAGCAGAAATAAAGAAGAACATTTAAGGCATCTTAATCATGTCTTGAAGAAGCTGCACCAAGAGAAACTGCTGATAAATTTGAAGAAATTCTCATTCATGAAGGAAAATTTGGTGTATTTGGGGTTTTTTATTTCTGCATAAGGATTGAAGATGGACCCAGAAAAGGTTAAGGCAATTCTGGAGTGGCCTTCACCCAGGAATGTTTTTGAGGTAAGAAGTTTCCATGGACTTGCCAGTTTTTACAGGAAATTTATAAGAAACTTCAGTAAGATTAATGCACCCATCATTGAGACAATAAAAAAGAGCAAACAACCATTTAAATGGACTGCTGAAGCAGAAAGAAACTTTAAACTTTTGAAGCAAAAGATAACTGAAAACCCTGTTTTAATTCTGCCTGATTTTGCTAAACCATTTCAAGTGAAGTGTGATGCCAGTGAAGAAGCCATTGGAGCTGTGCTGAGTCAGGATGATAGGCCTATAGCTTATTTCAGTGAAAAGCTGAATGATACCAGAAGGAAGTATTCCTCTTATGAGAAGGAATTATATGCAATTGTTCAGGCATTGAAAAAATGGAGGCATTATTTAATGTCCAAAGAATTTGTATTATACTCTGATAATCATGCTTTGCAGTACATTGTACAGCAGCCCAAGTTAAATCATAAGCATGCCAAATGGGTTGAGTATCTCCAAAGTTTTAACTTTTTTTTGAAACATATAAGTGGCCAAGCAAATAAAGTAGCTGATGCTTTGAGTAGGAGGCACATGCTTGTTCAAGAAACCAATTTTGAAGTTGTAGGATTTGATTTTCTCAAAGAATTGTATAAAACAGATTCATATTTTAAGGAAGCATTTGAGGCATGTTGTAACCCTATTCTAACAGATAGAAGCCAGTGGCTGGATTATTTCTTGTAGGAAGACTTGTTATTCAAGAGAAACCAACTGTGTGTACCAAAATGTTCCATGAGAGAAAATTTGATCAAGGAGAAGCATAGTGGTGGACTTGCTGGACACTTTGGTACTAATAAAACTTATGAGCAGCTGAGTCACTTCTATTATTGGCCCAAGATGAGAGCAGAAGTGGACAAGTTTGTGAAAAATTGCAAAATCTGTCAATATGCCAAAGGAAGGAGCTAGAATGCAAGATTGTACACTCCCTTGCCTATTCCAGACAGGCCTTGGGACATGGTGAGTATGGATTTTGTTCTAGGATTGCCCAAGACTCAGAGAGAGAATAATGCAGTCTTTGATGTAGTGGACAGGTTTTCCAAAATGGCACATTTTATTCCATGTTATAAAACTAGTGATGCCACCCATGTTGCTAACTTGTTTTTCAAAGAAGTTGTTAGGTTGCATGGGTTGCCCAAGAGTATTATTTCAGACAGAGACACCATATTTGTGGGCCATTTTTGGAGGACATTGTGGAAGAAACATGGTACCAAAATAATTTTTAGCTCAGCTTATCATCCTCAGACTGATGGACAAACTAAGGTAGTGAATAGGAGTCTGGGAAATTTGTTGAGAAGTCTTGCAGGAGAGCATCCCAAGCAGTGGGACCATATTTTTCCCCAGGAAGAATATGCATATAATGACTCACCAAACAGGAGCACAGGGTAGAGTCCATTCCATATTGTTTATGGAATGCACCCCAGAGGAATATCAGAGTTAAGAAATATGGGAAGGGCAGAGCTAAGGAGCCCAGATGGTGAGGAATTTACTTTAGAGATCCAGGCCATACATGAACAAGTGAAACAACAACTACAAGGTAGCAACATCAAATACAAAAGTAGAGCAGACTTGAGCAGAAAAGAAGTTCATTTTGAAGTAGGAGATCTGGTTTTGGCACACTTGAGAAAGGAGAGATTCCCAAAGAAGCAGTATAACAAGTTGAAGTTCAAAAAGATTGGGCCATGCAAGATACTTAGAAAGTTTTCTGCAAATGCTTATGAGATTGAATTACCTCCTGATGTTGGAATATCTCCCATTTTTAATGTTGCATATTTGTACAAGTATGAAGATGATGGTGCAGAAGAAAGATCAGCAGACAAGGGATAGATTGAGTGGAAAGAGCAGCTACCTCCAACACAACCATTGCAACCAGAGAAAATATTGGACAAAAGAGTGTTCAGGAAGACCAGAGGACAAGAGTACTTTCAGTACTTAATCAAATGGAAGGATAAGCCAGAGGAAGATGCCACTTGGATGACTAAAGGAATGTTGCAGAAGATAGGCAGATCAGTGGAAGAGCTCATGGACAGGAGCCCATGAAGAAAATTTCCCTCGGGAGTCTGATGCAGGGGCATTAGACACTAGCCAGCAATGTAGGAGGTTTTGTCCACATGTTGTGGCTAGGAGGGTTCAAAATCATTTGAAATTGTGACAGCAAGGTGTCAATACCTTAGCTGCCTGTTGCATTTAGATTAGTTAGAGTTAATAAAAGTCGAATAGTTTAGTTCAGTCCATCTATCATGTTCAGTTATTCGAATAATGTAATTAAGTTTTGTTAGAAGATAAACGGTCCTCACTGAGGAACTGAAGGGACATATTGTAATTTGTAATGCATATAAATTGTATCCCCCAGATGTATTGAGGGGAGGAGATTTCTACAATAAAATCTGGGTGTTAAGCGATTTCTTCAGGTTGAATAAATTTCAGTGCTCGTTGATTATCAAATTGTCTTGAATTGATATTTGTGAGGGAATTTGTTTAATTGTGAGGCGATTGAACACTGTTCTGTGTATAATCGTTGAATAAAGTTGTTGTATAATCTCCACATCTCTCTGTCTATTGTTTTCTCTTGAATTGTCCGAACAATTGAAAAATCCCACTCGTAGAAGAGGTCTGTGTATGATCGTGGTCGTCGAACTCTATTCTAGGGTAATGAAGGCTCCGCTTACGAAGGAATGGCTCGGTTGGTTGTGAACTGAGAGTGTAGTGCAAGAGTTGAACCTGAGTTAGTGAACAGGAGAACATAGAAAGGAAGGCGTTAACCCCACGGTCAATCACTGTACAAAGGCTGGAAGCGGTTTTGATCGCACCACCTTTGTGGGACGAGCGATATTCAAGAAATTGGAGCGATCCCATAGATCGGGCGACGCGTGTCCTGGAGTGGTTTGGAAAACCCACTCTCATCGCGCGTTAACTGTCGACATCGGAGCTAGCGCGATATTGATGTATACTGTTCAATCTGTAGACTAACCATCGAACGGTGATCGCACCCAGACTTGCTCGGAGGTTAATTTAAGGTAGGTAAGGCATATATTTAATTGGACACTATTACGATTGTGTATGGGCACGGAACCTAAGGCATGCCAAAGAGTATTTCCTCACCGATTTATATGAGAGGAATGCAGAGTAAAAGGATAGCATATATATGTGTACGCGAGAAGGACCTTAGTCCAAGTTGTTTAAAAGTATTTATTTGTCAATCTCTCTGAAATTGATAAATAAAATTACAAAAGAGTTGTGGAAGACCACGTGGATATGAACTGAGTTAATCCAAGGGAAAATGCTAACAGAGGTACTATAGAGGCCAGCTCTCCTTAGGGGGCCGAATTCAGTTTTGTTGCTGTCAAAATGACTCAAGATGTTTGAGAGTGGTTCCAGCCCCATCGGGCTTCATATGGAGAAAATAGAATTTCATATCCTATTCAAAATTCAACAAACTTAATAGTTTTAAGGAATTCAGGATCAATGAGATTGTGGCTTTTCATTAAATTATATCATGTAAGAGGGTATGTGATTGGCATTTAATCAAGAGCACCAAGCCCTCTATGTGTTCATGTACCCTAGTGTTGGTGGTGTTAATTGTTGAACTCCTTTGTCATGGCCTTAGCAAAAAATTACTTTTCAATCAAGTCATAATCATTGATCAAGCATGTTAAGATTTTTCCACCATATTTTAAGGCTTGGATTAGGTAGTTTGATTAAAATTGGGAAATGTTGACTAATATCCCTCGACAATCGAGGTAGAGGCAAAGGTGAGACAAGAGGAGAAGAATCTAGATTCTAGATGGTTGATGCTTGAATAATTAACCATTGACATACAATGAATGCCATATCTATCTTCATTTGTATTCAAATATGCATGTTTTCATATCTTCTACAACTAGTTTGGTATATTGGATGTTTTTTTTAATATAAATGCAAAAAAATATAAAAATAAACATATATATATATATATATATAGTAGACGGTTCTGAGACGCTTCGCTTCCTAGATTTTTGGGAAATGACGCTTCCGCTTATCCACTTCCAAAAAACGTCCCCGCTTCGTGCAACATTGGATACATCACCTTGGTCCAAAATGCCAAAGGCACAAGGTGCAACCACTTATACAAGTGTGATATTTGTAATCAAGAGTTTTAAGACACATACAAGAATGAAATCCCATTTACTTCATTTCCAAAGATGATGGTCTAATAGGTATTTGGACTGCATCTTAAAAAGTTAACTACTTCACAATCCACACTGAATAAAGATGATGTACTTGCTCCAAAGCAGGGTGATGGGAAAAACCAAGTTGCAATAATTGCATCACTAACAAGAATTGATAAACATAAAGGGCCTTATTCTTCTAGTTGGACTGGTATAATATCCCAAGTTTGAATGGGTAAAAGATGCAAATACTGTTGTTTTTTAAAGAGAAATGGAACTTTTTTAAACTCACCCCACCATGAGAAAACGTTGAAAGCAAGCATTAAAGTTCCAAAAGCTTCAAACCACCTCATCATAATAAACCAACAACCAACCTTGACTAATGGGGCTCTGAGTAGAATGAGACAAAAAAATGGTTCAGCATAAGTACACATGGATTAAGTTTGGTTGTTAAAACTTAAACCATAATTTATGTTGGACAGATTGGAGCCATCCTTCGATGTCATTCCAGGATTGATGGTGCAGAACCATTTTGAGAATTGTTTTAGGCAATAAATTAGTGCATCCATCGAATAATTTATTCAAAGCTGGGGTGAAGTTTTGTCATCTGTAAGAAAGTGGACTGTGGAATTAACACAACCACAGCACAAACTATGGTACTCAATTTCATTCAGACACAGTCTTCACTCTTTGCACTTGCAGACGTTTTAACTTAGCAAACTCAGCCACAAACCAAGCATTCATTACACATATATTGACATGATAAATTGGGCAGCAAATCAACTCCAGATTCTGTATTGACAGAGTAAACTGTACAGCAAAAATACAACCAGCAGCAAGCTATAGCAACTATCCAACCAACTGATCAACCTCTTTACATAGTCATGAAGAGTAAAATAATCTAGCTAAGTGAGGGCAAAGCATTCACATTGTTCATATTCTTTAGGTTACAATAATAGTATGAAATTTGGGGAAGAATAAAAAATGGAAGGGAACAAATTTTAGTAGTTGAGCTACCATCTGCAACATATTCTAGAACAAGTTTTCTACCTACAAGACCATGTTGCCAAGTTGTACCAAACAAAGTCACAATAAAATTTAGATAACAACATATCCTAGAACAAGTTTTCTACCTACAAGACCATGTTGATGAGTTGGACCAAACAAAGTCACAATAAAATTTAGATAACAGTTACAAGAGAATACCAGGGAGTATCTTGAGGTCAATTATATCCGGATCAAAGCCGTCTTGGAAGACATGACCAGGGGCGCATCCACATGAGTGTCTGTATGGATACTCGTCTTCATCTCAGAATTGTTTGTAATGGACCCATTTTTCATGCATCCGGCCAGCCAGTGATAATGGCCCAGCCCTTCTGAAGAGTCCCAAACAGGCATATCTTCTCAGTAATGCTGAGATGTCTAAAATTCAGACATGGCCTCTTGAAGCAGAAAACCCACATCACATATTCCTGAATAGTAACAAAACCAAACTTCACTGAATCATCACATAATTACACATGAGCTTTTGCTGACAAAACTAAACCAAAAATTGATGCATAACAAAACCCCATTAGGAGCACATAAACACTCTGTATCAACATGGTTGCTCTATAACTCGACTCATGAAAGATATTAACCATAGACTGTAAACTATAAAAAAAAAAAAAATATTAACACATTATATGGAGAAGTACATTCTATCTTAAAACAAAAGATCTTCCTTAGCCTTACCCTTACCCTGCCCCCACTGAGCCTATGAAATCTTCCACCATGTGACTTGTATAGTTGAACTTAAGTTCCTCGCCCATCGAATCTATAAAAACAGAACCAAAAATATTATGAAAGATTTAAAACAAAAACAAAACCAAATAAAAATTTAAAACATATACCAAAAATCTGATAAGTAAACCTGATGTGTCTCCGCATCGAATCCGGAACTTTGATTCTACTATAGGTTTACTACATCAGCTCCTATTTGAGAAGACGAGCGAGCAGTTAGGGCGCTTTTCCCGATTCTGAAAATCAG
This sequence comes from Pinus albicaulis, assembly GCA_034641835.2. Lineage (NCBI taxonomy): Eukaryota > Viridiplantae > Streptophyta > Pinopsida > Pinales > Pinaceae > Pinus > Pinus albicaulis. Next base: position 154,527 of record JAXQQM020080703.1, read on the forward strand.
GGCGATCCCTTCTCGGATAGGATCTGTTCATTCTCAATTTTTCTAGTGCTTGCAAATTTGGCTCCGTCATCAATTTTGCCAACCCCTGTCTTTTGACAAATTTAGAAGCCTGATTTTAAAGTGTGTGTCACATAAAAATATATTAAAAGGACATTTAAAATCCTATATAGGTAAGAAGGAAAAAAATTAATGGTCTCTGCAACGAAAATGATGGCATGGTCTTTGGACCAAAAGAACAGTCTCTCACACAGAAATGAAACAGATCCTTAAACTTCATTATTAGACATCTTAAAACAAATCGCATAATAATTTGTCTTGCAAAAATTAAACCAAATTTGTCTTGCAAAAATTAAACCAAACATACCTGTCTTAGTTTGTGCAATGGTATCTGTAGTATCTGCATCGGTTTACAATTTGGGTTGCTTAATTTCCCAGCTACTAAACCCAACAACAACAACAACAACAAAACTATGAAAACAAAAGAAAGAACTATGAAAACATAAGTAACAGGCAAGACGAGGAGAAGACGAATGGGAAAACAATATACCAAAACTCAAAATCGCACGGCCATGCTAGCACAACCAAAGGAAAAAAAAACACCAAAAAATGGAAAAAAAAAAAAATACAAACAGACCAAAATCGGACTCTGTTCCGCATCTAAAATCCCAACGGAGTACCACTCACATCACCCGACCCAACCCAGTTGGACATTCACATCATCCAACCCTGCTGCTCTGAGTGCAGGACTCGGAGTCCATGGGTCCTGAATCCATATCAAACCCTGTTGCTCGTCCATGCGTCCATGGCCAACGGATAAACATTCATATCATATCACAACCAACCGACTCTGTAAAAATCCAACAGAGAGCAATCCAAAGCTACCATGATGCAACTCTAAAATCCATCTCCACTGCCATGATCCAACCCTAAAATCAATCCAACGCTGCCATGACTCAACTCTAAAATCCATCTATATCCAACTCTGAATGCAGGGTCCTGAATTCATATCAAACTTGTACCCTACTCTGCGTCCATGGCCAACCGAGGACCATTTACATCACCCAACCCTGCATGCAGAGTGCAGCGCTGTACTCTGAGTCCATGTGTCCTGATATCAAACCTGCTGCTCGTCCCTGCTCTGCAGCGCTCCCCTCCCCGCCAAATTCAACATCCAAACTAGCATCGCCATTGATGAAGAGCGGGCGATTAAATAGTTGTGCAATGTCTTGATTTTCATAATTTTTATGTTTTTTTTTGGTTTCAAATAGCCGTTATTCCTGTCTGCGTAAAAGCCTTGAATCTTCAAACAATTTGACACATCATCAATTTAGGAATACACGACAAATTCAAAATTGAGGAATGACACTAGGCAAGTCATTATTCATTTGTAGAAAAACAAAGTAAATAATTTATTTTTAAAATAAATTATTAGTTTAGTACATAGATTTTTGAAAAATACATTTTCTTTAAATTATTCTAATGAAATAGGATTTTTCCTAATAATCCATAATTATTAATTAAATTTTGATACGTTTCATTATTTACTTGGAATTAAATAAAGTGCTAATTTATTTTTAAGATAAATGGTTAAATTTATAATAAATATTTTAAAAATAAATTGTGTAGAAATAAATTATGATATAGTATTCAAAATCATTCTAAAATTACTTTAAATATATATTAAATTTATTTAATAGATGTTATTTATAATAATAAAAAATTAATTAGTAATTAATACTAAATGTTGAACGCGTTGCTCTGCAATGCCTTAGCCGCCGCTACCAACTGCTTGTTGCCTTCGACCCACAGCTCGCATGGCTACCCCGGAGCTAGATCTAGGGTCGGCCTCACCATTTGTTGATTCTGCTGCAAACACAAATGGTCGGCAACTTGATGATTCCGCAGCTGCCTTTGCATCTTTAATCAGCTCTCTGGGACCTCAACGAACCAGACCAACAGCCACAAAATTTGTAAAATAACTCGAAGCCATACCAGAAATTTCTTTACCACCAACCGTGCCAAGGAAAGCCTCGATCTCTCTCACGAAGAAAGGACTCGTAGGTCAGTTTACAGGACTATGGTTGTCACCCAAAACAGTGCAGAAATGGATGGAGAGAAACTAGATCCAGTTCACACAAGGGCAAATTACCATTCGATTCTATGGAAGGGGATACTATATATTCCATTTCAAGACCAAAAGTGACCGAGATCTAATCTTTCGAAGCGGGCCTTACTTCATGGATACAAGAGGCCTATATCTTAACCGATGGACTCCAGATTTCGATCCAGAACTGGATGTTCCCAATGCTGTTCCAGTATGGGTCAGATTGCCACACCTCCCTCTTCACTGCTGGAGCGATGAATCAGTTTGAGAAATAGGGAATGGAGTGAGCAAATACATTGATAGAAGTGAACCCAAAGATAGCATGCAGGCATGCGCAAGAATCTGCGTCGAGGTGGATCTAAGAAAGGGCCTCTCGGGAGCTGTCAAGATCAAGGTGGACAAATGGGTCCATATCCAATAGCTGGACTACGAGCAAATCCCTTTCAAATGTAAGGTATGTCATGAATACGATCATTTCACCAATAGATGTAGTAAAAGAGAGGAACCTGAAAAAAATGTAGAAGAAACCTCAGATCCAAACTGGGAACAAGTTAAAAAGAAGAAGATAGCCCTAAAGCCCACATCAGGACCTCATCCCCCTCCACCGCCTAGTTCCCCTCCTTCCTCTCAAACAACCATCCCCAAAACCACCCTTTTGGGGACAAATCCTTTCGACATTCTCTCATCTGCTCTCATATCATCAGATCCGGTCTCCTCCTCATCTCCTAAATCCTCTCTCCTCTCATCCCCTGCCCCTCCCCCCCAGGCTCCCCTCACCAGGAGAACAAATCCATCCCCCAAATCCTGGAACGAATACTAACAAGAAAACAATCCAAAGAGAACCTTTAGAATACCGAGAATACCAAGAAAGTTGGAAGGAGATCAAACAAAGAAATCAGGGATGAAGAAGCAGCCAAAAACATCTCATTGGGAACACAACAGGGGTTGGAGAACTTTCTAGAAAAATGACCAAAAAATAAAGAGAAAATGCAGCAAACGAACAAAGGGAAGGGTCCCATAGCCACCCACAACAATAAATAATGATAGTTGTCTCTTGGAATTGTAGAGGGTTGGGTCATTCCTCCAAAATATATTTTTTAAAAGACCTGATAAAAATTGAAAAACCCCACATCCTCTTAATTCAACAGACAAAACTCAGCAGTCAAGAAGTCGACAAGATCATAGAAAAAGCTAGAACTTATGAAGGAAAAGAAATATTTGCTAATGGAGCATCATGAGGGATAAGCACTATATGGAAAAAAGGAAAGTGGAAATTGCATCAACAAACAAAATCAAGACATTGGATAAACACAAAGTTGGAAAATGTTGAAACTGGAAGCAGCATCTACAACATATACTCCCCCAATCACTATAGGGACAAGGAAAATTGTTGGCAGGCCTTAAAAGAAAGTATTGGGGATGATCGTGAAGAAAACCTCATTGTTGGGGGAGATCTCAATTTAATCCTCAAAGCAGAAGAAAAAAGAGGAGGGAATTTCTTGCCGAATCCAAGCAGAGAAACTCTAGTAGAAATAATGGAACAATGCAATCTTCTTGACATTCCTCCAAAAAACGGGAAATGTACCTGGGATAATAGAAGAATAGGTAAGGCAAACATCAAGGAAAGGTTAGATCAGATCCTCATCCGATATAAGATGATAAGCAACTATAGTAGAGTAGCGTCCAGAGTTAACCCCTCAGTAGCATCTGATCACAAACCAGTAATACTGGAGCTTGGAATGGCTGAAAACTACGGGCCGTTGCCTTTCAGATACAATCAACTTTGGGGCAGCATTGAAGAAGCACAAAAGGAAGTGGAAAATGTATGGAAGGAAAACATCAGCAGATCCCCACCTTTCATATGGGAGACAAAAATAAAAGCAACAAAAGTAAGACTAAAAGATTGGGCAAAAAACAGATATAAGGAACCCCACAAAGAGAAAGAGGAATTTAAAAATGAGCTAAAACAAATTCAAGAGGAGTTAGAAAGCAGTGACAATACCACAAAGAAGCAAGCAAGAGAAAAAGAGGTGCAACGGAAAATCTACAGAAATAACAGGCGAGAAGAAGAAACTTGGAGGCTCAAGTCCAGGCAAATATGGATGCAAGCCGGAGACAAGAATACCTCTTTCTTCCACAACTCAGCAAAAACAAGATTGATAAATAACAATACTGAAAAAATTACAGGAGGAGAGGGACAAGAGCTAAAAGGGCAAGAAGAAATAAAAAATGAGGCATTCAATCACTTCAAAAAACTCCTCACAGCCCCAGATAGTCATGCAAATCCTAAAGAGTTCTTGAGGCATATCCCAAAAATCATTGACAAAAGCACCAATACCTCGGTCACAAAGTGACGGAAGAAGAAGTTAAGGCAGCAATCTGGGCTCTGCAACCAAACAAGGCTCCAAGACCGAATGGCTTTCCAATAGCCTTCTATAGAACCTTTTGGCATCTTATCAAAAAGGATCTACTGAAAATGATAAAATATGTAATGAGAAAAAGGAAGATTGGAGGGTACACCAACTCAAATTTTTTGGCCTTAATACCCAAAGACCCCTGGCCATCCTCTCTCAATCGCTTCAGGCCCATATCCCTCTGTAACAATTCATACAAAATAATCTCCAAAATCATAGCTGGCAGGCTAAAACCTCTTCTTCCCTCCCTGATCACTGAAAACCAAGGGGGATTTGTTCCCAATAGGCAGATTGTGGACAACATCATCTTAGTCCAAGAAACTATCCACACTAGTCTCTCTAATAACGAAAAAGGCTTCATCCTAAAAATGGACATGGCAGATGCCTTTGATAGAGTAAATCTATCTTTTCTTGTTGTCGTGTTAAAAACGTTTGGGTTCTCAGATGAATTTGTAGAACTTATACAAGCTTGCACAATGGGTCCTTGGATAGCTCTTCTTATAAATGGGAGGCCTTGCAAATTCTTCCAAAGCTCAAGAGGACTAAGGCAGGGATGCCCCCTATCTCCTTTCTTATATATCATAATGGAAGACTCTCTCAGTAGGAATTTGGAAAACTGTAGAAGAAACTCCACATTAACAGGTCTCTCCATAAGCAGAGGAACCAAAAGAATAAATCATTCTCTATTTGCAGATGACACACTTCTCCTAGGTGGAGCCTCTTGCATAGTGGCAAGAAGATTCAAAGCTATCTTGGACAGCTTCTTGGAGGTCTCCGGAGGATTGGTAAACAATGGCAAAAGTTGTTTATACAGTTGGAACACTCCTACAAGGACCCTGCAGAAAATGTCACAAATCCTAAATATTCCCTTCCAAAATAGCTGGGACCATTTTCAATATCTGGGGCTGCCATTAAGTACGAAAAACATGAAGAACGAAATATGGAGTAAGTTTGTTGAAAAAATGAAGGTGAAAATCCAGGCATGGGGAATGCTTTGGCTAAACCAAGCAGGCAGAATTACGCTCATAAAGTCCATATTGGCAGCTCTACCACTGTATCAATTTTCTCTTATTTCGGCTCCTGCAAGCATCCATAAACAAATAGAACTAATAATAAGAAGTTTTCTCTTGTAGGGAGGGAAAAGAGAAGAAAAAATTCAGTTTGATAAACTGGAAACAAGTGACAACCTCATATAAAAGTGGGGGTCTGGCCATAAAACTCCCAGGATTAATGAACATAGCACTGGGAAGCAAAATAACATGGAGCTTCCTAACTGGGGAAAAGATATGGTGGAAATCTGCCCTTGAGGCTAAATATCTCAATGGACCCAGAAATTCGATCCTGGATAAGACCCCTCCGATAAGGCCATGTACCCAGATATGGAAAGCAATCATCAATGCAACTCAACTAATCAGAGATCACATCACAGTGAGACCGGGAAATGGGGAGAAAACAAGCATTTGGGAAGATAGCATAATGGGAAATCCCCCTTTGGGAAGCAACCCAAGTCTGAAAGAATTAAAAGAATGGATGACAAGGGAAGGCCTTCACAAGCTGAAAGACATTTCAAATTGGGAGAAGGATGGAGACTGGAAGCAATGGAGCAATCCAAAGCTTCCAAGTGACCTAATAGGCCAATGGAACCAATTGAAAAATCACTTGGCAGGAGCAACCCCGATAGATAAAAATATAAAGGATTTATATATATGGGAACCAACAGGAGGAGACTACACCGTTAGAACAGGATACCAAAAGCTTCATGAGAATCAAAATCAACAAGATTGGCAATACTGGAGATTAGCATGGAAGGTTGAATCTCTCCCTAAAATAAAAATCTTCTAGTGGACTCTACATCACAGCAAATCTCTAACTGCAGAGAATCTAAAGAGAAGAGGAATATATGGGTCGTCTCAATGTCCACTAGGCAGAAAGGAGAAAGAAACAATCCAACATTTATTTATGGACTTCTCCTTCACAAGAAAATGTTGGGAGGCAATGGTGATACCCACAGCAGCAAATATGAACTATAATCTCCCTATAAACCAATTTATGAGCAGATGGAAGAGCAATTACGCTCACTCCTTCAAAAATAAACAAACAATGAAGCGCCTTTAGAACATCCTTCCCTCTTTCCTTTGCTGGCAATTATGGCTAGCAAGAAATGGAACAATTTTTAAAGACAAAACCCCAAAAGTAAGTACAATCACATCAAAAGCATGGGGATTGATGGTGGAATTTATCGCAGCAAAAGGAGCCAAAGGAATCAACATGAGCCAACTTCAAGAAGAAGAAAGAAGCTGGATCAGTTTTGTAACAAGCAAGATCAAATAGTCTCCTCAAACAAAAAATACAATGATGCATCAAAAATGGAAAATCAGGAAAACTGAAGAGGAATTCCAAGCCTGGGTAAATACTTTGAACAAAGCTTGTCTCTTTTTTGATGGAGCATCAAAAAAGAACCTAGGCAAAGTAGGTACCGGAGGAATAATAATTTTGCAAAATCAAACTATTCAGATACTTTACAATTGGGGCCTAGGCCAAATGATGAATAATAAAGCAGAGGCTTATGGGCTTCTGCTAGGCTTCAAAATATTAACAGAGAAAAAAATCAATGAAGCTATCGTCTTCGAGGATTCAGCCATCATTATAAAGGCAATGGCAAGCAATTCTCTTCCTCAAAATGCAGGCTTAAACCAAATTCTGAGCATAGCTCAAAAAATAGCAAATCAGATTGGCAACATTGAGTTATTTCACATCTTGAGGAAGAATAACAAGATGGCAGATGAGCAAGCAAATATGGGAGTCCAACGGAGTACTGGACAAGCACAAATTGGAGAAATCATATCCCAAATTCATATTCCTTAAACCTTCCTCCTCCTATCATGATGGAAAACAATCAAGTCACATCTAATCAAAAATCCATTGGCAGCAACAATATTCCTTTTGAATCCAAACCTATGTAAAATGTCAAAATTGATATAACTCTACAACACTGCAATATTCTCCAAATATTTGATAATAGTACTACAAAATCTCTGGGCAAGCCTCATCCCGTGAACCTCCTGTCTTTCTTTTCCCATCAGCGCAACAATAAAAAACGCATCATCCAAGCAACTCCCCAACTAAACTCTTCGCATTTGTATGAGCATGTGGGTTCTGCCTCTTCAATTGCACTTTCCTTTGTTATCTCTTGGATTTTATGCCTTTGCAAGCCCATTCACATGAACAACAATCTCCTTATCCCTCCAAGCTACCATAATTCTAGATTTTTTCTTCATGCCTCTCACACAACGCTCACCCACACCTCTGTTTCTATTTCCAATACGAAGCTAGCGTGCTTTCCTCTGCTTTGTTCTGTTGCATTTCGGGCTTTCCAACCTCTGCTGTTTGCGTGGCTTTTGGCTCCTCAACGCTATAAGCCTCTGGACAGCAAGAGGTCCGCACCAATCTCAAAGTTTTGTGCAGGTAGATCAAGTGTAGAGTTTCAGAGACCTTACAGGAAGCCTTTACGGCGCTTTGCATCAACAACATAAAGATATTGATGGATCCTCTGAAGAATAGACCCCATCCTTGTGAATTCTGCAAATCACATCGAATTGTGGTAGAGAACCTCAAGAACCAGATCTAATAGGATAAAGAAAATTCAAAGGCAGAGATGGCTTATATGATAACACAATGGAAAACATGTAATGAAGAAATAAGAATGCTAAAGAACAATTGTAGTCATCTGAAAGAATAACTGAACTTCATCCGAGAAGCAATGAGCAAAAAGTTGGAGCAAGGTTCCACATCAATGAACCAAGGAAGAAGACAGTGAGGTAGTGAAAACACCATCAACAAATAGCTCTTCAAAGTCTCCGGCCACCCAAGGATTCAGCTCCAAAGTGTAGTAGAATTCATAGTCTAACATAGTTTATTATGCAAGTCAAGTGTATTCGGCTTTTATTTCAATTTGTCAAACAATACAACTCCAATGTAACAGTGTCTAGATCCAAAAGAAGGAAAGAAAAATGTAATTCAAGCAGCATATCTCAGAAAAAAATCCCCAAGCAGATCGCCCTATGTAACAAACTTGGGAAATTTTGTACTAGAGAAGCATTTCTCCTCAACTTTCTGGAAATATAATACAACCGACTTTGTTCGAAAAAAATAAAAAATAAATAAATAAATAAATAAAAATATTATCAATTAGTAATTAATTATGAGGGTTATTAAGTTTTATTTTTTAAATACTTTTAGATTGAAAAGTTATGGGTGGATGTAGTGCTCACCAATCTCTACTATATATGAACCACAAATTGTTTGTATAAAAGTCAATCTATGTAATTTTGTAATTAACATTTTTAACAATATCATATTTTGATAATACAAAAATTTTAATTTCAATTTATTTAAAATTTTGATAATTTTACTTTAATGGGGTGTCCAATCATGAGGCATTGAGGCATTGGGAAGTGTGGTGAGGGCTCTCCACCACATGCCCCTTCCATACACGTGACTTGCATGCGGAAGATCTATAATAATAAAATTATTAATTATTAATTAATTCTGAGGGCTAGTTTGATTGATCGAGTCCCATCATTGAAATACTTTTCTATTGAGAGGCTATGGGTTCAATTCTCTTGACACCCTCAACGTTATGCTCAGTGGATGTAGTGCTCACCAATCTCTAGGGTATGTGAACCACAAATTGTTTGTGTAAAAGTCAATTTATGTAATTTTGTAATGATTTTATTTTAATAATATCATACTTTGAAGAGACAGATGTTTGAAAGACTTGTGGTTGGGGAAAAATGGAGGGAAGCGGAACTACGTTTGGTGCGAAGGTCGGGTTTAGGGTTCATGACTCTAGTTTGGGGGTTTTTGTGGCGGCAGTTCTCCATGGCAGGGCCTCGCATTGCTCCCGCGGGCTTGGTTTCATTTGCCCTATGGTGGCTCGTTCCATTACTCCCGCACTTGCAGGCCACGGCTTCGTTTGTGCGACGAATTACTTCTTCTTTCGTTGGACGAGTGAACATAGCACCAGATCTGAACTGTTTCGAGGAAGACACGGTTACCCATATCACCACGGATCTGCTGTGTTATTGGATGTAAACCATGGGGGGCAGTCATTACTTGTACCAGTGGAAGCCCTGCGGGCTATTAACCTAGTTGGACACAATTTCTATGGCGCTCTGTGCTGGGAACCCCGACTGCTAGCGCCGGCTGGCATTCCATACCTGCCTGCTGAACCAAAGAACAATAGGAGTTCATGTATTACCTTTGAAAACGCATATCGAAGCCACGATTTCCCTACAGCTTTGGATTCTCGGGTAAGATCTGTGTCTTTTCAAATCTTTATTAAGCTTCCCACAGGCAAGAGTATTATCATATGGATTCAAGGAAAAGACTCCATAATATTTTTGAAGAACACAATCCAATCCGCTGCTGGTTACCCAGCACACTATCAGTCCTTAATATTTGAGGGGAAAGCTTTAGCAGATTCTTGCTCTGTAAATGACTACGCCATAGCTTCTGGTTTCTCTGTTTGCCTTAATTTTCGATTGAGGGGAGGAAAGTTGGGACAGAACAGAGTTTATGGAAACACCATGGGTGCTAGTGCCTCCAACACTGCCCACTCCAAAGGACCCACATACAGAAACGTCCTGCAAGGGGGAAAAAATAAAGATGCTACAGCGACTGTGGCCCAGGCTAAAAACTCCCCTAAGCCATATATTGTGGAACAACAGAACTGTGTGCCTGAAATAAACATTGACATTCCTGACATAGACCTGCATAGAACCATTTTCGAATCACAAGCTATAATATGCAGATTCAACTGCTTCTGGCCCAAACCTGTGGAGCTCTTCCAATGGATTTTTTCCAACTGGACCATGGATTGTGAAATCCACCTTTGCTCAAAAGGGTTTTTCATTGTCAAGTTTCCAACAGCCGAGGACAGAGATTCGATTATTAAGGAGGGGCCATGGTTCTGGGGTACTACTGGACTCTTCATTACACCATGGTTCCCAGATTTTGATGCTAATACCATGGAGGTGACCAGAATGCCGGTTTGGGTCCGGCTCCACAACCTCCCGCTTCACTTTTGGCAGGAAAGTGTTCTTGCAGGCATTGGTAACATCCTTGGTAGATATATCAAAACTGATACACAACGCATGGAGGAGTGCATCTACACTTTCGCACAAATCTGTGTGGAAGTGGACTTGAGCAAAGGACTACCATAATGCATTATGTTGAATCACAAACAGCAGAAATGGACACAACACTTAGATTATGAGAACACCTCTTTTCGATGCCGGATCTACAGGAACATGGGTCATCTACAAAACACATGCCCGGCAGCCACAAGAGATAACAGGAGAAAGAAGAAAACAGGTAAAGTGGCCAAAGGTTGGCAATTTCCATCAGAAGAGCCCGAATAGCAAAAGGATGAGGAAGAACCCAACCCACAAGATAGTAAACAGACAGATATCCCATTGATGCCACTACCATGACACAGCCAGATATGGATTCCGGGGCACCAAAATATGAAGGAAATAAAAGACTACATACCTCAGACACATCAGACTCTGATAAGGACGTTGGAGCACATGCGAGAGAGAACCAGCTCGTCCTTATATCGACCACGCCAACACAAGATGGTTGGCGCAAGGTTGAAAAGAAAAAAGGGAGGAAAGCCTAATTTCCTCTTCATTGTATTTTTATCTTGCGGCATACTTGCTTGTCTTTGACACTACCAGCGAATGTAACATGTAATTTTGTTATGATTAATAAAATTACGAATTTTTCCTTTGTGAAAAATAATATCATACTTTGATAATAAAAAATTCAAAGTTCTCATTTATTTAAAAATTTTATCGTTTTACTCCAATGAGGGTGTTGAATCATGAGGCATTGGGGAGTGTAGTGAGGGCTCTCCACCACATACCCCCTCCGTGATATGGGTCAAGTGATTCATGACATGTGACTTCCATGTGAAAGATCCTGAGGTGTAATTTCAAATTGTATTGTAGATGGATGGCATTAACAACAACCTTAACAATTGTGTTTCAGAAACATGAGTGGAGTCTCAAGTAATGGAAGTTGGGTAATCGGTGGAATTTATGTACTTCGATGGTGACAGGGCGTATTTCGGATTTCTTCGCAGAGTGGCTCCCCTTATTGTCAAGCTCCAATCAAAGCAGGGACATCGAGCAAAGAGTTTTTGTGGTTCCAGTTGGTGAGATCGTTTATAAATCTAGGAAGTTACGCAATGGTCACAGCAGGGTGGTGAGGACAGTGGTAACCCTGGAACGCAGGCAGTGTTTGTGGTGCTATTGTGGGTAATATTCACTCGCCTTAAACTATTTGGCTATCGTTACTTTTCTTCTTTATTTTCTTGTTCTTTGTGGTGCACTTGGATAGAAAAGCATGGGGTTTTAACTCTGAGGATTGTTGAGGAGTCGTGTAATGTGTTACTTTTTTAGAATTCAAGGAAGTTTAGTGGTGGTGCGAGGTTAAGGCAAGATTTTGGTCTGTTCCTGTGGCAAGAAATTGTTCATTTGTGGACATACGGTTTTGTCTGCACAGACCCTTCTCTTTTCTTGTGTGGGGCACAACAGAGGCCTCCTTTTGGCAGTGGCTTGTACTGTGGATGGATGGAATTAACAACAACCATAACAATTGTTAATGCCATTAACAACAACCATTCAATAGTCCTGAAGATGGATCCCTGTTGGGATTTGAAACGTCAACAAACTTCTTGTAACATTGTGGATAATTAGGATCATTCTTCTTCAAATGACAACCACAGAAGCTTAAAAGCTAACATAACAATTGTGTTTCAAAAACATGAGTGGAGTCTCAAGCGACGATGGTTTGGTACTTGGAGGAATTTATGTGCTTCGATGGTGACAGGGCGTAATTCGGTTTTCCTCTCATAGTAGCTCCCCTTATTGTCGAGCTCCAGTCACAACATGGACATCGAGTATAGAGTTTTTGTGGTTCTAAGTGGTGAGATCATTTGCAAATCTAGGAAGTTGTGCAATGATCATGGCAGGGTTGTGAGGGGCAGTGGTAACCCTGGAACATAGGCGGTGTTTGTGGCAGTCTTGTGGGTAATTTCCACTCGCCTTAAACTATTTGGTTATCGTTACTTTTCCACTTTATTTGCTTGGTATTTGTGGTGCGCCTGGACATAAAAGTGGGGGGTTTTAACTTTGAGTATTATTAAGGAGTGGTGTAATGTGTTCTTGCTTTGGAAATCAAGGAAGTTTAGTGGTGGTGTGAGGTTAAGGCAAGACTTTGGTCTATTATTGTGGCAAGAAATTGCTCATTTTGGTAGACATAAGGTTTTGTCTACACATGCCCTTCTCTTTATTCATGTGGAGAACAATAGAGGCCTCCTTTTGGTAGAGTCTGAAGAGGAATTTTTTTTTAAAGTCTTCCATTTGAAGCCTGACCAAGACTACTTAGCGGCGGTGTATCAAATTATGGTTTGTCTACCTAGCCTAAGGTGGGGAGTGGTGGCATATTGTCTGAGCTTTGGTTGGAGGATTGATCTACATCCATCAAATTATGGTATCAATTGCACTATGGAAAATTCAGCGAGGGTCCACGTAGGTATCAATGAAGTAAACAATGGGAATTGGTCTCTATGCAAGAAGGTGGGTGGGATGAGCATTCATCGAGTCCAATGCCACCAAATGTCTCAAGAGTAAGGTCTTGGAGAGATTTTGGATCCTCCATTACCATTCTCTCTCCCTTAAGATGGCAACTCTCCATCTCTTGATGAAATGGTCCTCATTTTGCATCAGTTGCGTAATTCTATTGTCCAGCTGGACCGAGCTCACCAAGATGACCATAATGATATCCTAGACTTCATGGAACACCTGCAACAGAATTTGTGGCAAACTCATGATAGATTGGTTGGTTGTTGGTGAGGATAGAAGCGATTCTAGGAACAATTGGACTAGTTGGAAACCAGGACTTCTCACATGGAAGGTCATGTCCATTGCGGGTTTAAACCCCTATCTCCTTCAGGTTCAGCTCCAAATCACCCAATTTCGGTAAACACAGATGAAAATTAACGTGTTGTGGTTGTTTTCTTGTATTGTTTGTTTTTTGGCAATGGGTTTTGGTTAATGTAAGCATATCACTGTCTCTTTGGCAATATATTTATACTTTGGAATGCCCCTATTTGCCAATAAATCTAGTAAGAGCGAGGCCAACACATTTTTGGAAAAAGTGTTGAAACGATGCAATTTTATGAAGTAATAGAAATCCTTGATTTACAAAAAAAATTGATAATTTTAGCTTGATGAATGACTTGCAGCATAACCAGTGGTACATGCAAGAATGACTAGCCACTTTGTAGCGAGGACAACGACACGTATATGAGAAGTTGGATTGTATGGATGGTCGATTGTATCTCATGGAGAAGCATGTTCATTGTGCCTTAAGCACCCCTTTATCTCTAAGTATTGAGTCGAAAAATCTCGCTTCGATCAATTTGTCTAACTCAGAATGATCTTTGGGTGTATTGAGATCCCCGAGACCTTTTGGTTTTGTTGAGCTATCAACATGCTCGTTTAATGCTTTGGTTTTGTAATCTTCTTCTGGCTAACGAATTCGGTAGGAGTGAAAGACCACAAAGATCATGCTCATCACGATGTAATTCTCTTTGAACCAATGGAAATTTTTTTACCCAACAAAAAAAGAAAAAAATAAAAGACAACTAGTCAACTTAGAATTGCCCCAAAATATCTGACATTGTCCCATCATGTAAAGATTTTGGATTGTTCGTAAAACTTTTCTCATGTTTGAAATTTCTACTAGATTCATGTCAATTTATGGTTAGAAATGAGGTCATTTTGTTAAATGAGTTTAGCTCAAGTGGTTGGGCGAGAAAAAATATTATTATATCTACCCAAGTTCAAATCCCACAATTGTGACATGTCAATTATAGTCAATTTAGAATAGGCCAAAATCTCTAAGGACATCGTTCCACCATGTAAATATTTTGGATTATTCATAAAAAAAATCTCATGTTTTAAATTTCTACTAGACTCATGTCAATTTATGGTTAGAAATTAGGTCATTTCGTCAAGTAGGATTAGCTCAACTGGTTGGGCAGGAAAATTTATTATTTCTACCCAAGTTCAAATCCCACAATTGGGACATATCGCTTCCTGAGCACTTGTTTCATAGAAAGAAGAATAAAAAGAAAATGTCATTTTGCAAGATTAGCTTACTTCTACAAAAGCTTTAACAAATCTTAAGCCCCAAACAAACATGCCATACAATATGTTTTCTCTCGAACTTTGATACCCAAACATAAAGATTCAAGTGACATGTATGATAGTGCTTAAAACTTGGGGTCGCATGTTTGGGGGGAAGATCATTCTTCATCCTAGAGAAAACCTCGAAACAAACTTTACATGGGAAAGCTTGGAAAATCTTTGAATAACCAGGCTGAAGCTAGCACTCTTCCTTAGGGCCTACTCCTTGCATTTGAAATGGGAATAAAAAGTCTAGTGGTTATTGTGGATTTGAGCTTAGTAATCAATCTATGTTGGGTGTGTGTTATGTTATTTGCATAAATTATATGCACCATGAAAAAAGGGGGTTTGAGGTGGGACTTGGCAGCCCCCCTTAGTTGGGGGGTATGCAAAGGGGGTGTTAGCCCCCCTTGTGCGGGGCTTGAGACAACCCCCGAAATAAATATTTCGGATGGTTTTTCCCATTGTATTTTGTATATATGGTTAAAGGAACTATGATTATGTTCCAATGTAAGGTTAATGGATTAAGAGTTTATGAATGCTTCAACATGTATATAATGTATTGTAACATTGAAAGAAAAATAATGAAAAATCAATACGGATTTCCTCGTTTTCGATTCCATAAGAAAGTCTATTTGTATATTTTTTGTTCTCGCCATTGTATGTTTTCTTTTTTAATAATTCATTTGTAGATAGTTTTTGTACAAGGTTAAAACCTACAATCTAATGGTTTTGAAATACCTCCCTTCTAATAGTAGGATCGCCTCCATTATAGTTCAATCTTGTAAGGAAGCTAATTGTTTCCAAAATATCTCATTCTTCCAAGTTCCTCAATATCAAAACCACTGAACTAAAAATCAAGGCAATCAAGCCTCACGACTTTAAGGGATCTCTTCAGATACATCTGCTTAATGCAAATATTCCATGGACGTAGCAATCACCAATCTCCAAGGTCCATGAACCGCATAGAAAAATAAATAAATAAATTATCACTTAAATTTTGTTTTTTTTTTTGAATTGTTGTATTTAAGGTTCTTCTAAAATTAAAATTATATAACTTTTTTTATATAAAACTTTTATTTAAAACTTCGATAGTTTTAGTCAATTTAGAATTGGCAAAAATCTCTAAGGACATTGTTCAATGATATAGAGATTTTTTATTGTTCATAAAACTTTTCTCATGTCTGAAATTTCTACTAGATTCATGTCAATTTATGGTTAGAAATGAGGTCATTTTGTCAATTGGGCTTAGATGAAGTGGTTGGGAAGTAAAAGCAATTATTCTATCTACCTAAGTTCAAATCCCACTAATGTGACATGTCGCTCCTCGAAATGATCTAAAGTACATTGGGGGTTTTCCCTAGGCACTTGTTTCCAAGAAAGAAGAAGAAGAATAAAAGGTCATTTTGCTACAAGATTGACTTACTTCTACAAAAGCTTTAACAAGTCTTAAGCGCCAAACAAACATGCCATAAAACATGCTTGTCCTGGAACCTTGATATCAAAAAATCAAGATTCATGTGGCATGCTTGTTAGTGCTTAAAACTTGGGGTCACATGTTTGGGGGGGGAGATCATCCTTCATCCTGGAGGAAACTTGGAAACAAATTTTGCATGGGATCTTGGAGAATCTTATAATAACCAAATTGAAGGCAACATAATTCTTTAGGGCCTACTCCTTGCATTTGAAATGGGAATAAGAAGTCTAGTGGCTATTGGGGATTTGAGCTTGATAATAATTCTAATGGTTTTGAAATCCCTTGCTTTTGATAGTAGGATCACCTCCATTATAGCTCGATCTTGTAAGGAAGCTAATTGTTTCCAAAATATCTCATTCTTCCAAGTTCCTCAATATCAAACCTACTAAACTAAAGATCAATACAATTAGGCCTCGTAGCTCTAAGAAGGGATACTAAGGAAAAGAAGGATGTTATATTTTCAAACCATCCCACAATCTATCTCATTATCAAATCGTGACTCATACCCTCGCAATAATTAAGTCTACCTCATTATGAAATCATACTTGTACCCTCATATTAATTAGCCACATGGTGCACAATCAAGATAAATGGACTGCATACGAGGTGTTTGGATTCAACAATATTTGTAGATCCACCTTTTGTGTGCACACCCTTAACTCTAGCATGATACTTGAATGTTTTGTGTGGATTTGTTTAAATATGGTGGGATAATGGAATGGGTCATGGATGCACATTTTGTATACAAGAGTAATGGCCACAATTTGGCAAGGGTCTTACCTTATATATGGATGATTCTCTAGAATTTAAGCTTAAAGGATTATAACATAGGTCTCCATGTTGTGGTTATTCGATATTGGCTCTCATGCATTGAAATTTTTAGTTGGTTTTGAGAGCCAATTATGTCTCTAAGATTGAAAGTACATTATATTCATGTGTTGCCCATATTGTGGATGGTTTCATATTTGTCAGCGAGATTTTTTTTTTGGTGGTTAGGGTTATCTCGTCATGTTTTTCTTTGGGTTTTCCTCCTCTTTTGATTAGTTAAGCAACAATGTATTTTTGGTGTCTAATTCTAACTTCTATGAGGAAAAATAGCAAGCTCATTCTTTATCAATTTCATGCATTATAGGGAGGCTCAAGACATTTGGAGAGCCCTTCGTAAGCATGATGAATCCATCAACTATAACATAACCTTCATTGTCTTTGTCAACACAAAGCTTCACAAGAATGCACACTATTTTTCAACTTATAATTCCATAAATATGACATTTCTGGCATGGAAAAAGCTGCAAATAAACTGTTTGGAAGATGAGTGTAAGATGCTCCGGAACTTTGTCCACAATTTGAGCAAAATCCAATAAATACATTTGAGGATGTCAACCAATTTTATACATTTATTGAGGAGGAGAGAACTATGCACCAAATTTTTTGAAGACATGGAAAATGGCGACTAAGAATCAAATCCAACCAATGTTGGCCTCGAAGAGGCACAATGTTATCGTGTCTTTTGTTAAATGTCATACACCGTGAAGCAATTTGTATCTTAGGAACTTTTTACAAAAAATATACTCGTAGTAAGAATTAGGATGCAATTCCTGAAGACTCAAGAACTTCATGTATGTGGCAGATAATGGGCTAGCATGTTTGTTTGAAACTTAAGGTTAGAAAATTTTGTAACTTTGCTTTTAGGCTTGGTTGCTAGCATTTATAAAATAAATTTCTATCATTTTTTGTTCAATGAAGAAAAATATTCTAAGAGATTGATTATAAAAAAATAATTTGAGCAACATTAACCAAGATGTGCACTAATTGGAGCAAAAATTACCTTAGATTCATTAAGGTTATATGGAGTTTTAGTGCGAAAAGAGGATGAAGACATTGTTTGTGCATAGGAAAACATAAATTATTACCCTTAGTGGAGGAGAATAAGCTTAAGATAAACATCATCAGAACAATATTGGAAATCAATAACCTTGCCACCATTTAAGTGTAACATCCATATCCATATTCACACGAGTAGTTAATTAAATGCGAAGAGGTGGTTGAAGATGCCACATTGAATTTAAAATGTGAAGTTTTGAAAGAGAATTAGATTTACTTGCTTTGTCTTACTTCATCCATCTATTGGCATAAGGATGGAGGTTTAATCCAAGCCAAAATTCTTTCCCTTTTTAACTAGTTTACAAATCTAATGGAGAAATTTATGCTACAAAGGAACAAATTTATTGTTAGAGGCCGCTGTAACTTCCTAGAAGAAGTTAGAGTTGTTTTTTTATGCTTTGAGTATTCTCTATATTTAGGCCAACATTTTATGTATTTGCATTTGGGAGACTATTTAAATAAACCATTTTTTCGATCAGTGTTAATTTAACTTTTTTGGTTTAATATGACTAAGCAATGGAAGTGGCGGACTCTATTCAAAGTGCTCAAAAGGCATATATGTGTGTGTGTGTGTGTGTGTGGTAGAAGCAAGTACAATTTGCAAAAACAAAAATCATTACCCTAAAAACACATCTTATGGTAAAACCAAAATTGTAAGCACTAAATAGCCCCTCTGAATTTTAACAAATTCAAACAATTTTATATAATTGTGTAGCATAAACTAAATTAATTCAAATTAAACCTACCTTCTAATTACTTTGTGTTTGCACCCACTACAATTGTGGAACCTATGCATACCTTCTAATTACTTTTTGTTTCCACCCACTATAGAAATGGAATTTGCATCAACTAGGTTGTTTGGGTCTACATTAATTTCCTGGTCCACAGAGCTCAACAAAAATATAACCAAAAAATCTAATAAAAAATGTTTAAAAAACAAAAAATCTCACGAAAAATCTTAACCCTCACATCCTACCAACCCAACCCACAAACCTCAAATGCAGAAGATGAAGAGTTATCGACAACATATATAAAATCTAATGAAACCCAATTGGGTGCACATGGAAGATGTGATTTCCCTAGATACATGAAATAATTGTTACATTTGGAACTCAAAGCGGACACACAATTGAAATAACATATCCATGCTACTCAATAAGTCAAGCAAAACAAAAAGTTGGCATATTGTATCTCCTATTATTAAATTAGCTACACACCATGAAGTACCTTATACTAACCCAAATATATACCATGAGTCATAATAAAATATAGTATATAGTTATAAGAGAATACGAGGGAGTATCTTGACATCAATTTTATGCAGGTCAAAGTCAGCCTCATAATACTCTTGGAAGACATGGCCTGGGACATCCACATGAGTACCTGTATGGATACCCATCTTCATCTCATAATTGTTTGCAATGGACCCATTTTTCATGCATCCGACCAGCCAAGGATAATGGCTCGATCCCTCTAAAGAGTCCCAAACAAGCATATCTTCTCAATAATGCATGAGATATGTCTAAAATTCTGCCATGGTCTCTCGAAACAAAAATACCTGCATCACATATTCCTAAATCATTAACTAAGATGAGATTTTGGTGATGAAACTAAACCAAAAATATATGCATAACAAAACCCCATTAGAAGCACATAAACACTTTGTATCAAAATGGTTTCTCTATATCTTAACTCATTAAAGAAATTAACCATAAACTATAAAAACATATCTTTAACACATTATACACATAAGTACATCCTATACAAAACAAAAAATCCTCCTTAAAATTTCCCTACCTCCACTGAGGCTATGAAATCTTCCATCAACTTGCTTGTTATAGTTGGATTTTTGTTCCCTACCCATTGAATCTATAAAACCATTAATAAATAAATAAAATTGACAACCAAAAAAATTATTATAAGAAATATAAAACACATATAAAAAGACTCTTTACCTTTTTTAAAAGAGTATGTAACATATAATAATAAAAATATTAAGAAGAGATCTAAAACCGTAAATAGGTAAGAATGAAGGAAATTAATGGTCTCATAAATGAAAATGATTATATGGTATTTGGACCATATTAGGGGAGAGGCTTCT